>VWZZ01001861.1:276707-326013 GCA_013399095.1 Psophia crepitans
CGCCCGCGGCTGCGGCCGGCGGGGAAGCGGGCTCCCCCCGGCCCGGGGCAGCGGGGCGGGGGGCTGAGCCCCCGCGCAGGAGGGTTAGCAGCAAGCGGCCCTTTCCGTGCAGGCTGGGCAGCGCAAGTGTCGCCGCACCTGAGCGTGGGGCTATTAAAAAATGCAGTAAGGAGGGGAGAGTGCAGAGCAGCGACATAGGCGAAAATAAGGATGCGATTAAGTTTGCCATTAGCACCATCAGTATCCGCATTTTTTGTAAGGTGGTGTAGGTTCTTTTTTTTTTTTTCTCCAGGATCGCTAGGGTGTGTTAAGGTTAATTATTAACTGATGACTTAAATGGGTTTAAGATGGTTTTTATTTTAATTTCACTTGCTCGTGTTTCACATCTTAGTTACTAAAAGGAAATCTTTAAAATTGGTGATTATTGCGAGTACACTGAAGAACTTTAGAGGCTTTTTGAGGGGGCTGGAGGGGGGAATGTTTTGTGACATACTCGTGTTTCACAGACGTGTGGATAGAAGGGACGGGTATCTAATCCGAGGCCATTGTGCCATAGATACATGTTGAGGTTCAACTGACAAGCAGGATCTCGCATTTGAGGAGGGTTCTTATTAAACGGAAGTTCATACTCCTCATTCATGGAAGAAGAAGCCTTTGTTGGATGCAGTTTGTAGATAAAACAGGTTAAGAATGTCCTGTTTTATTAGGGAGTAAAAGGCTAATCTCCAAACGTAACGTCTGACTTTTTTTTCTTTTCTGTATGCTTCTTTTCTTTTTTCATTTTATGTTTGTCTGCATGCATGTTTTCTGCTTATATCTTACACTGCTGTGAATTCCAGGGGCATTACACTAACATAAATGGGCTATAAGTGTGTGGGAAGAGACCTAGCTTTTGGTGATTAGGGACAAGAAAGGAAAGCAGAAAGCTAATAAAATTATCCCAGTGCTTCTCAGAGTTCACTGCTTTTCAGTCCTTCAGCAAACAGCACCAAACTTCTGCAAATTGTATGGCAGTGGTGTCCCAAGCCCCTACAATAACGGATTCCTGCGAGCATTTTTGATACCATGACTGACACTTGCCCAGAAGCCGCACTGATTTCCATAAGAATCATTTAAAAAAAAAAAAAAGACTGTCTTTGTGGCAACTCAAACAGTTTGGTGGTTGTTGATTCCAGCGAGAGGAAATTTCAAGCCATACCTTTTGCTTTCCTGGATAATAGTGAATCCTCAATATAGGATATTGACCAGTTAAATACTGGAGAAATGAGGAGGACTTGACTAATTTTGCAATGAGGTATCTGCAAGTGTCTTCATTACAGCATAAACAAAAAGTTTATTAGACATAATCTCCCAGTAGATTTTTAAAACGAACTAAATTCTTAACCAGTAGGAAGGATATTTGAGTTCTGTTGCTTTCCTTTGTTAATGCTATTTCTTCTGTTCCTTGGTTTATCTTAAGAGGTTTTTTTTATGGGTGGGGGTTTTTTTTGTTTGTTTTTAATTTATGGGCTTTTCATATTGTTTTTCACTGTAACTCGATTTGGACCACAATAAGCAACGTAATACTTCATATATGTAATGTCCATGTGGACTTCCTTCAAGTAACTTTTCAAGGTCTATGTGCACACCTGAACTTCAGCCTAAGCAATGGAGGCAAGTGAGGAGGCTCAGATTTGTTTTATTATTTTTTTTTAGGAAACCGTAAGAAATCTCAACATATACAGATAAACAAATACATACACTTTTCTCAAGTGATAAAGTAATAAATAGAAATTAGAGCAGAGAAGACTTTCTTCTTATGTCTGGTTTTTCCTGACTTGTTTATTGTGGTATTTGGCTAGGTATAAATTTAGTAGATTTCTATAGTTCAACAGGTAAGTGTAATAAAAAAAAAAAGTGGGAAGAAGTATGGGATTTATATTCTCTTGACCTTTTATGTGAGAGGAGTTCCATGGGCTGTGATCCTTCTGGGGTGGAATCGGCTGTTAAGCAGAGTCGTCCCTAGGGCAAAAAGTGAAAATGATTGGGGAACCGTGATTTTGTTTGTCCAAATTTTGCACTTGCTCTGTTAAGTTTTTTTCTGTGTCCTCAGAAACATCATGCTGCTTTGCTTAGAGCTAGACCTGGACTCCCAGATAGCAGGTGACAAGCTATATGCATAATGTGTTAATCCATCGGGGGCTATAAATCTGTCTTTGTGAAGGAAAGAGATGAAGATTAAAGTAACATGGACTTAAATTTTAATTTTTCCACCTTTATATCTTCTCTGGACAGCCTCTTCTGTGGCTTAAAATGCAAATAAATATACAAATGATCCCCTTTTTTAAGGTAGCGTATGCCCTTGTTGTACTAATGTTTCTGTATGTCCTTGTTGCTTCCCTAGCTACACCTTGGTTAGCATACAAGATCAGGAACTTTTGATCTCTTCTGTTGAGGAATATACTAGAATAACTGCAGATCAAGACTAAAGTTTCTTGGTAATATTATTTGTGAATGCTTTATTTTTACAACTATTAGCAAAGCCCTATTTGATTCTAGGTTCAGGAAGAGCTTGTGGTCTAATTTTTTTTTTCATCTCTGTGTTCCATAATGTTATAACTCAACCAATTTGAGTGGATTTGCAAACATATTTACCTGTATGATAGGGAAAATGGCCTCTTCAAGCTTAGACAATATCAAATTTCTAGGCTCATGAAGGTGATATATCACATAATAGGAAAATCAAGAGAAATGTGTGTTCTCCTCTGCAGTTACAATGTGGTAGTGTTGGGGAAAAAAAAAAGCTGTAGAAAGGAGAGAGAAACTGAATAACCCTATAATACATGCTCACTTGCCTTACAGTTCTTTCAAGTAAGTTAAACATGCAGCAACACCATAAGGTTTCAGAAAAAACTCAATACACAGGGACATAATGAAATATTCCCTCCAGTGTGCAAGAGACTTAACAGATATCCTGTGTTTCACCTGTAATATTCTATCTGTCTAAAGTGCTTAGTCAATAAATCTTTCATTCCCTATCCATCTTCTAATCATCAGTCCCATCAGTTCTCTCTCACCACCGTCAATTTATAGTCTGCCAAACACATCAATCCTTTGCCTCAATTAACTCACTCTCTCCTTCAAACTTCTTCAATCATTAATCTGTCCTCGTCCATCTCAAGGCTCAAGTGTGTACCGCCCTCCTGCCTTCCCTGGTCAGCTCTGTGTAACTTCCATAAGGGCATTTTTGTTTGTTTGTTTTCAGTCCTGTATCATCTATCTTTCCTTAGCCATTCCCAGGTCTGCCAAGTCATGAGAATTTCTCACATTTTATATGGTAAATTTATTTCCCCAGGTGTCCTTTAGCTTATTCCTCTGTCAGGAGCAAACACATTGAGTGTATTTGTCCTCTTTCCCTGCTCAACTCCATCTCTTGCTCCTCAGGGTCTGTGTAAGTTGATCCTTACACCAACAAAATGAGTGTGGCAAAAGAGAGAAAATGAGAGTTGGCAGGAAACAGCAGTGTGACTTGGTAGCTTACTGGTAGTCCCCAGGCTAGGGGAGATGTTGCTAATTCTGATCTGACTTCTCTGTAATACAACTGGCTTCAGGCAAATACCGTGTGGTTATAATGTTCAAAATTGATCTAAGGAGTAGCATCCAGAACCCAGAAAGCTTTATCTTCAACCAAGTGCCTGGGTTTCTGGGCCGGAGACTTCTCTTACATGCTATTTTTGCCCCAAGTGACATCCCATTCTCCTTGCAGCCTGGCACAATAGGGATGGAAGATGCTAGTTGTCTGTCTTCCTTGAAGCCTCCTTGGACCATAACATAGAGTAGTTTAAGCTAGGGATGAGAAAGTTTCTCTGCTGGGAAGACGAGCCATAAGACCTGAATTTCTGGCAAGAGCATGGATGGAATTGAGGTCCCTTACTTCCTCATGAAGCAATTCCTGAGGAATACCTTATTCCTTCTTTTTCTCCTCAGTCTTTTGAAGTAAATTAACAGCCATGGATTGTATTGTAGTTCATGCTGCCTGGATCTTCACCCTGATCAGGGCACAGGGTTCCTTTCCAACCAAGGACTGGCACTGAGTTCAAAAGCCCTTCCATCTTGTTTACTGTTGTGGGGTTAATCGAAGTTCCCCAGTTGAGGAAGTTCTGCATCATCCCCATCTCTCTGGATAAATTTTCAGGCTGAAAAGAGAAACCCCTTAGGTAGCAATCAAAATACGGCTTCTTCTATATCACTTTCTTTAATTTAAGGGAAATTATTCTGCAAAAATTCCCTTGCATGCTGGATTTCCCTCTCAGAACCCCTGCTTAAGAGAAGAAACAGTTGCATGGGGAGCATGAAAAGTGAACTTAAATGTGTATCTTTGATACTGCTCTTAACAATAAGTCTGTTCCACTTCTAAAAATAGCATAAGGAAGAATTTGACTCATCTGGTACACTAGGATTCAGTTGCCAACAAAGGCAACTTTTCACACTAGTAGTTTTGTTACAGTGGTGAATATATTCAAAAAGAACCATATTTGAATATGTGATATATTTTATCACACTTTGATGCTTTTAGTGTTTTATGTGCCTGTTTAATCTCCAACACAATAGTTAGTTACTCAGTTGTTTTTTTGGGGTGGGATTTTTTGTTGTTGTTGTTGTTCTTGCTCTTTTCTTTCTAAAAAGGACCTGTAGAAAGGTAATTGAAAAAACTTTGTTAATGCAAGACACTGGCTGTGAGTGTACCTTCTTAATGTTCTGCAGTACATTCTAGAAAAAAACAAGACTTAAGGAACTTCATTATAGTCTTCATTAAGACTTCCACACTCAAACCAATATAGTGCTAGAAATCATGCAAAACATAAACATCTGAGGTAAAGCGATCCTCCAAAACAATATACATCTAAGAACAGATCGCTTGACTACAGAAGATCCACTGAGTATGGTGCTGGTCTTAGCAAACACAGAAATCCAAGCAAATGGCAGTAGTGTTTGTGACTTCCCTTGCTCCAAGAACACAAAGGCTTTAGAGTAGGATTTTACTAAGAACAGCTGGATGAAAGAGTTGTAGACTCATTTTGATTCCTTATAAAATTTTCTAAGTTTACTAAAGAACTTCTAATGACAAGTCCTGCCACACCCAACTTCATATCTGAAGGTCAAATGCTTCGCTTTCACTCTCATTTATCATCAGTGGTAGTTAGTTGTGACTTGAATAAATTATTCTGCAAGTTTATGCCTCAAATCCAGCCCAGTTGTGTCAAGAATTTTATTAGTGATAAATGCATTTAAGGATATGACTTGACTCTTTGAACCCGTGTTTGAGTTTTCATAGCTGACAACTGAAAAAAACCCAAAACCTGTCTTTATTAAAAATTACACAGAAAAATTAAACAAATTGCCTGCAGGCAGACAGGACTGCAGGCAATCTTAACTGAAATATTTGAATGAAATAAAGTTAATTTGAGTCCCCAGACAAACCCCTGATGTAGCTAAGTATTTTTGGCTAATAGCATTTCTGAATGTTTTCAAAATTAAGAAAAAAAAGATACTGCTGAAAACATTGCATGCCTAAGGTCTAAAGAAAGTATAAATGTATTGCTATTTCTTCTATCATGGTATTGTAATCAAGTTTGACTGCCTACGGCATTGAAATGAAGCACTGAAAAAACTGTTTCCAATAATTTCTTTTAGATGGGGTGTGCTATATATGGATGAAAGCAAGGCACGCTTTTGAACTATCTACCCTATGTTATGAAAAGATAGGACCACTTCCTCTGAGTGTAATAGGAGAGGAATGAGAGCATGGAAAGTATGGTAGAAGGAATTACAGGGTCCAAATATGCTTCATCTTGCATGAAGATTAGACACTGCAAGTTAATTTTATCTTTGTTCACTGAAATGTATTTTGGAGTAACTCACAGCATATTACCTCTGTGCATTAATAAATCTCAGTACAGAAAACAGTCACAGTAAGGAGAGGATAAACATATAAGAAATATGTATTTAAATAATGATAACAACTAGATGGCAAGCAAAACCAAGAAGCATTCCTCTTCTCCTCCGAGGGGAAAAAAGTACATTTTACAAAATTTTACGGTCATGGTCTGTCATGATGGAATGAAGAGTATTACATCATTTGAGTTGTCTTTGATACATTACCCAAACCAGAATTTTCATTTCCTAGCTCCTGAATGCTGTGTAGAATAATGGTATTTCTGTAACTTGAAGCATTATCTCAGTTGAAAATTTAAGAAAAAAAAATACTTTAAACAAATTAACAGAGCTCTGTCCATAACGTTTTAACTTGAGAAATACACAACTTGCAATTTTGAAATGTACGTGTAAGGTATAAGCACAAAGTTTAGCTCTGGGACATGTTTTGAGATAGTGTGGTTTGGATTTTATCCATCTTAAAAGTTCTGGTAACAAATACTAAAATGTACTAAGCATAAATGGCTAAGAGAAGGATGGGCATTTTCAATCTTTGCCGTACTTAAACATCATCTACATTTGGCCTTACTTAATAGGCGGGGAGTGTTTCTATCAGTAGCTTATGTAACTAAAATATTTTTGCTTGTGTTTGCACGTAAATTGTGAATGTGTGATTTTTATTTTTTTTTTAATTTCTCGCATTATGTCTGTAATGTGAGCAACCATCCTGTTTGTGAACTCTTTCCAATAAGTAACAATCCTCCTAAAGTCTTTAGTAGGAGAAGGTTGAAGTAGGTGGTCTGAATGACTTTCTCTGGGGACTGTAACTCTCCTTTCAACTATCATTCCGTAATGTCATGTTTAAGAGCACCAATGTGGAGCTATGGAACTGTTCACATTGACAGCATAGTTCACAATAGTATTTCTGTAAAAAAGAAAAAGATATTTTACATATTGTAAATTTATATATTGCAACCTCTCTTTTTCAGGAATGGTTATCCTCTGCTAGCCTAGATTTCTACTGTCATTACAGTAAATTTCTTACTACTTGAGGTCACAGATATATATTTATATAGGAAAAGTGCCTAATTTGCCTGTAGGCTTAAAGCAGCTCTCAGTTTTCCCTGATGAAAAATCTTAGCAGTCCTTTCTTGGTAATTTTAGAACAAGTCATAATAGTTATGTATTTGTTTCACTTGATAAATAGCTTGAAGTACAAAGACAATAATTCTTTTGTACCTATTCCCGTTGATTTCATGGCAATGAAATGATTTGACTTTATGCGACTGGCAGCAATAAGCTGCACTTTAAAAGATGAAACCGGGGAAACCAATCTCGATCTATGTCAAGGTATGCGGAATACTGTAAAGCCAAATACATCAGTTTTGGTGTGATACTTTTTGGAAGGCTAGATAGTTGATAATCTACTGTTGCTAAAGTACTTTACATGCCTGGCATCACCCAAGTCTGACTAATGAGACAAGAAGTTCTGTGCTAAACAGCAGAGATCAAAAGAGATGGTGACTTTAACCTTGCATTGGTCCAGAAAGAGTCCAGCCACAAGTGGGATGATCTTACTCAGGATGTTTTTTTCTGACAGCAGGACTGATGTCTGAGTCCTACAGCTTTTCTGCTATCTACTTATCATAACAGATCAAGAGATTCAGAGGGGAACCAGTATACTTTAGGAACAGTGGAATAATTCAGATTTCTTCTCACTGACCTCTATACAACTCTACAGTGCACTTGTAATCACAGACTATACATGGCTTCTTGTCCTGATGTCAGGAATAACCTACAGTAAAGGATATCACTAAACATTTCTTGCAGTTCGGTACAAGGCAGTACTACCTTGTTCCACTAAGATGATCATGGATGACTGTAAAACTTTTCCTGGTCTTATGCTGACTATAATATAACACGTTGCTTGGGAGGACAGCTCAAACCCTCCATATCTCTGGGAAGGCAGGAAAATTTCAGCTAACTCAGTTACTCTTATTTTCATTGATTCTTGGCTGAGCTACTATAACAAGAAGCCTAAATATTTAGAAAACACTAAGCAAAATAAAATCATGAAGCACGTTTCCTGCTGGGGCTACCATAAGCAAATTGACCCTGCTCTCTGCACCCCATCAAGTTCAAGGCTTCTGTCTTAACATCGAGGGAGCTTAACGTCTTTGGCCCAGGATAAACAGAAATCTTTCAAGCTCTATATAGAATGTTTCTGCCTTTCTGGCCTAATGGAATGTGCTACAGTAAAATCAAAGTGCAATCCCTGAAAGAGGCAGAACTTTCTAGGGGTAGAAAAGCTAGTGCTTTTCTAAAGCACTGTGAAACTTTGTCTAAGGAATTAAGAACCAACACTTAACTGCATCTTCCTCTTCAAATACAGCACTCCTCTTGCTTGGGGTCTTGTCTAGACTGATTACACAACACAGGAGGAGTTTGTTTGTTTAAGACTGTCTCTCAGACATCAGGTAGAAGATTCACATGTGTGATGGCTGCAAGTCAAACCCAACCAGAAGGCAATAACATGTCACTATGTTTAGCACAGTATAAAAGTCACTTGTGTAGGTGCTGTGGCAGAGCGCCCTTAAGGGAGGTCATGCATCAGTCTGCCCACTGTTTCAGAGGGTAAGGAGAAGAGGCACACATGCCAGGATCCAGCTCTTCCATAAACATCCTCCTTTTCTGGTAGAGCTATTCTCTGGCAGGTGAGATGGATGGGTTAGACTAAAGCCGTGTCTCCTTGTAGCCTTGCTTGTCTGCATAGGATGCAGCTGTTTTAATGAGCCTGTTTGTTTTGTGCTGGGCTACCTAGTCACAGGACTTGTCCCAACCAAAGTCGCTAGAAATGGTTTCAGTAGCAAATGACCTTAACCTTTTCACTACAGTGGGCTGCTACAGAGTTACACAGAAACTCTGACACGGGGGCTTTGTAGTTCTTGACTTTTCTTAAGGAAAAAAAGAAACTTTGCAATCTCTAGGTCTGTTCTATCTCAAATGTATTTTGGGGAAAAATACTGGATTTAGAAATATTAATATCTTTGTGCTTTGCAAAGTATTCATAATCTAGAAGTTCTTAAATATACTTGTTTTCAGATGAAGATAGTATCTTGTTACCAAACCAATAAGAAGCAATAAGAGAGAATACATGAAAAACAACATCTGCGTGGAGTCCTTTACAAGAGAGGAAATAAGCTAAAAATTGCTTCTCTGTTCCAGGTAGTTTTATCCCAATGTCAAAGGAAATCATGATCTAGAAATGTAAAAGTAATCTGAAAGACATGATTTATAATTAAAAAATGCATCCCATTTTCAAGAAAAACAGAAACAAAACCAGTAACTCAAATGTACCTCAGGTGAGATTCTTTTTTTCTATTTTGATTTTTTTATTGTTACGTTGTTCTAAAACTTTTCTGCATAAAGAGACCTTCATGTTCCAGTTTTGCCCTTTCAGCTCTTTGTGACAACAGACCACCCTTTGGGTAGAAATGAGGCTGTTTTGTTGGTGGCGTTGGAACACGACTAGTTGGAAATTTGGTTCCTGAGCCTGCTCCTCCCTCTAGTGGAACAGCTACTCTTCTCGTGAGTAATTCTGGAGAAAAGTAATGGAAATACGTCAGCTTGGCAACCTATGTTTCTTATTCTCCCTAGCTTCTTAAAATGACTCAGAAAACTGAATACATAAAGGCTTCTATGGGAAGCTAAATCAACTTAAATGCTGCTCCATCTTGATCCACCCATTGCTGGAGTGCAGGACTAAGGTGCCTGCTTTGCCCTGCTTTGCTTTTGAGAGTCCTTGGTGCTAGGGACTAGAGTCTGGGAGTGCAACAGCTGAGTCTGAGTCTGTAGCAGGGATGTGGCACCGCTCTCCAAAACTCTGCTCCAAACAGTAGTAGTTTTTTTAGTCATTTTGTACTAATCATCTAAGGTGAAATTATGGTAGTTCAGAAGTGAAATGGCCATACCAATCTTTTTCAGTGTGCTCTGTTCCAGATGAAAAAAAAAACAAACCAAAAAAAAAAACCCCACAAAAAACAAACCAGAAAAAAAAACCCCAAAGAAAGCAATGACAAGCAAATAAGAAGTTTGTGCTATTGAAGTGAAGTTAGTGAAGGCTTTCCAGGAGAAAATGTTGTATAATTCAAAAAAATAGCAAATTCAAAAATAACCCAGGAAATTAAATCTCAGACATTACATAAGTCATCTTTCTGTTAATGTCCCTTTTGGTCAAACATAACATTTCTGTTTGATTAGCAATAGGCCACTGCTGAAGAATGGAGGGGGTTTGCTATGAGAATGGAGATTGTACATTCTATACATGAACCCAAGATAGGTGTAGTATGCATTAAAAGAAAAAAAAACAAAGCTAGGTATGTAGTTGCATTATTACCTACCAGCAATTTTCAATGATTTCCATGAAAATTGTTTGAATACTACATAATTTGGAAAGGGGAATCTGAAGGCCTGCTGTTTGCCTGGCTCTGTAATAGCTGGCAAACACTTTTTTGTGACACTGGAGTCTACTCCCACTACTTTCATTACTAGTATCGGGCCACTGCTTTCTGTAGAGAGTTAGAAGACTAAAGGTTATCACAACATTAAAGACTCAAAAATGTCTATGTATGTTAATGTAGTTCACTGATACACTGCATTTTACTACTATCGTATGATTTTGAAAGGCGTTAGTGTCCTTTTCAGCTAGTTACATAGCGTTACAATTTTATGTTACCTTACATAGCAGTAGAACAGTAAATAAAAAACATCATCATGGTTTCAACCTTCAACTAAAGAACTTAATTTTGGTTTTTTCTATCTCAGTAGGACTATAATCACCAGAAATAAATCGTCAAGGAACACCAAGAATCTACATTTTTTAGATCAACTGGAATAGTACAAATGGGAACAAAAAAGTTCAAATTTTCCTTAATTTTGTCCACATCTTTAAAGTCTGTTGTGAGCTTTTAAATTACAAAATGTTGAGGCATGAATGCAGTAAGAAAGTAAGGATAATAAATAGGGAAGATATTGCACAGGTCTTTGTAAATGTTTTCTTAAGTATATTTTTCTTTAAGTGGTATATGATTTATGGAGTATGCCTGTGTGAATTGTACCTCCCACCAGTAGCTTCTCCACATAGAGAAAGAACAGCTTATTGCAGCTGTCAGCTAATGAAATGACTCCTGCAGTTCAAGTAGTTGCAGCTTTGGGCTGAAAACTGTGGTTCTGACATTTTTGGCAACATATACCAGTGCCCTGTGGCAGAGGGTTTTTGTTTTGTCATGATGTACAACTACTGCAGTGAGCAAAGACCATGAAGACTGGAATATCAAAAACTATTTTATCATTAATCTGCTGTTAATTTTTTTTTTGCTGAGAAGCAGAAAGTCTGCCAATTTTCATGCAGAACATAATCTTAGAGGTCAGTGCAGTTTCAGCATGTATGATTACTTTCTTAAAATGTCAAGCTTTAAAAAAAAAAAGTGCGAGGGAGCTGAGATTGCCTTTACAGAGGGTAATCACATATCCACATTGGAACCACACTTTGCCTGTCTGGGCACAGGAGGAAACATCTCCCATGTGATATTAGTACTTTTTATTTGTAATGCCTTTGGGTCAAGAATTGTCTCATCTTGAATGTATGCTGCACCTAGATTTTTTTTTTTAAATTAACAAGTCCAAATATCATGCAAATGAATGGATAAAGTAGCTGGAAATAGTCTGATTCTGTTTATGGCTGTGCATTTGACTCAAAAAGAGATATCTGTAATGCTAGCATTTATACCTTATTTCTCTGAGTGTAAATGCACCTACAGACCTTTTATTACAGTCTAACTGGAGGGCTGGTGAATAAACTCAGCATGGTTGAGCAGCAAATGTTGGAGGATAATTGGATCTGCAGGCTAAGATAGTATGAATGTGGAAGGTCTGGTAGGGAGGATTGATAGGCAGTTATTTTACATTGTGTTTGAAATCTACTTTTTGTTGTAATTTTATGTGGAATATAACTTGCCTTTAAAAGTTTAAAATTATAAGTTTTGATTCAAATGAAAGATTGAGGTTAACGTTCCCTAAATAATGTCTTTGTAGTCATAAGCTCGTAAACAGAACATGCTGAAGAGTTCATTCAATAAACCTTATAGGCTTTTAATTAAATTGTGAAGCCATTTATACAATGCTTTAAAAGTGAATCTTTGCATGTAAACTTCACATTAGGTTGAGGATATTCAAGTTTATATGTCCTGCAGAAACAGCATATTTCCTTATAGGTGATTTGTTTTGTTGTTTGTTGGTTGTTTTTTTTCCTCCCAAGTGATATTCCAATGCATTATTGTATATTAAAAGACAAAAAATACAGTCAAAGTACTCTGAATCCATTCATGGCCTTCTCCATCGTTTACAAAGCTGGTGGTTTTTTAGCAAGGGTGGTTTGGACAAGTGCTGCTGCAGTATGCCTTGAATAATATTATCCCTTCATCCCTTGTCTGTCCATTCTGTCTCTTTTTGATAAGAATTCTGTCCTTTCATTGTTGTTTATCTTAGGACACTTAACAGCTCAGGGAAGGATGCATTTTGCTTGCTGCTTTGCAGAGTTATTTTATTGAATACGTATTTGATAAAGCTATACTCTTTAAGATAAAACTTGTTTGAGAGGAGGAGAATACAGTACAAATGACGCTCAATCATGCCGATACTCATGCAAGGTTTCACGACAGGGTTGACCAACCCCACTGTACCGGTAATTGGAACAATTTGACATTGTCCTCTTCTCACATGCTTCAAACAGGTATTTCCAGCAAGTAGCAGAGGGGAAGAGAGAGACTCAAATTAATGGCTATATTACCACAGTATTTATCTATTCTGTTTGTCTTGCTGAATGATAGATCAGTGTGTAGTGGCCAGTGAGAAGCGAGATGCTCCAGATCAGTCCCAGATCCTTTCCTAGTTTGTCCCTCTGAGTGACTTTGGCATGGGCTGGTGGGAAATTGGGAAATGTTGAGCTGACCTGATGATACGCACTGTCTTCTCCTCTGTGACTGGAAGAGGAATGAATTGTAACTGGGATTATTGTAATAGAAATGGAGAAGGGATTTAGAACCTGCATCTATAGGAAGGGAGGCTTCACAGCACAAGTTCATTGCGGTCCTCCACAGGGTCCACCTATTATATTTTCCAGAAGAATCCGAGCTGCACAGTTTTCCAAGGAGAGGGACGCGAGGGGGGGAAAATTAAAAAGTAGCGTGTAGTAACCATCAGTCACTAGCAGTTCCTGAAAATGTGAGAACATTCCCTAGATTTACTGTCATGAAAGAAATGCGTAAGTTGGCTCCTGCTCTGTCCCTTGCAAATACAGCTACCAAACCCCTCTATTCCAATAAAAGAAGTTATACGAAACAGTCTTACTTTGGAAGTTGATCAGCTATCTGGAACTGAATAAAATGTCAAGTATTTAGCCTTTGCCGCAAGAAAGGAGAATTAGAATGTCTTTAACTGATATCATTCATTGTTAGTATCTTAAATGAATAGTGCAAAATGCATAAATGTGATTTTTCCTTGTAATAGACATATTTAGTAGCTGGCTCTGAATCCTGCTTTGAAACCACAAACACAGGGCAGAAACTCTGAACAGTCTGCTGTAGAATATTACATTTCTTTTGCCTGCCGTAGAGCCTTTTCTTTTGCTGGCGTTTAAAAAAAATTGGTAAAGTTTGGAATGGAAGTAAACACTTGCCCTTTTATAATTATGGTCCATACATTTCAATTCTATCTTATGACCGAAGATTTCAGTGTTGTTCCTTCCAGGCTTCACATGGAAAGGCTCAAACTATTTCAAACTATTGAAATAGTTAATTTTTAATAAGATTTAGAGAATACGAGAGATGGAAAATGAGCTTCAGCCTAACTTTTTGTTTTAATTCCTGTAGCAGCTACCTGGGATTCAGTCCGTGGATTCAGTCGCACACATTACAAAGTAATTGGCATCCAGGACTTTCTGCTCTCTGGGAACCGAATTAACCTTTGGCTGGAGAACTCCCGTTGAAAAATGTATAATCCATAATACCATATTGTTGTACAGCATTGTGATGGAAAAGGACCTAAGCGAGTTTGATAGTGTTGCTCAGTGTTTCACAAATCTTCTTTGCCACATTTGTAATCGAGAGGTAATTCAAAAGGCCTACATTAAACTTACTTGACTTCACAGAAAATTGGCTTTCCAGTCAGATGTAAATTATTTTACTTTCAGGCTTGTCAAGCAGCAGCACCACAGTTAGCAAACCCTCACTCTATATGCTTCTGGTACTTACCTATATTTTTTCCTCCTAAGAATCAAAAGTAATGAGACTGCATTAGAAAATAATCATGTAGAACTGATGTTTCAGAATGAAATTAAGCAAGAGTCTGGAGACAAATATATGTACATAGAAATTGTAACCGGATGGTTCAGTTCACTTACAAGGAAAACACATGTCCGTGTGGGAAAAATCTGCCAGGTGTGGACAATCTCCTAATAAGCAAATGCCCAGTAATCAGTCTGCAACTTTTTTTTTTTTTTTTTTTTTTTTTTTTTTTTTCCGTATAGCATCTTTCATGTCTTGTCCACGCCTGCCAAAACCAGGGAAAACAATGTTAGAAAGTCAGCTTGCCGGCATCACACACCATACAAATCTGTAAAACTACCTGGTTTTAATGAGCCTGTGCAAAGGACAACATTTGCAGATCTAGTCCTTTGTCTGGAGGTTGAATTTATCACTGTTAACGTGGAGTTCAACGGACAAGGAAAATTTAAGACATACTAGTGGGAATAAATATGCCTTTGAGCATGGTGAGAAGGAAAGTAATGCTGCTACAGATGTAGAAGGAAGTGTTCTTTATTTGTCAGAGGCTAAATTTTTAGATTTCATTCATTTTTGGATGAATTTTGAGAAAACTCAATGCCACTGAAGACATAATGATTGTGTATGGCACCATGTTTACTGTCAAGTAAATGCCCATTCCTTGTGCAAAGCGGTTACAGATAACGGTGCTCTGGTTTCCATTAATCTCTCTGGGGACAGAAGTTCAGTAAGGACAAACAGTTTCCATGAAATGAGGGTGATAATTGTGAGTGCATTTCTCCACATATGAAGAAGTGGCTGTATTTTATTTTTTTTTAGGTAGTGTGGTCTTGAAAATGGACTGGTGGAACTCACAGAGATAATTGTAGTAAATAAGACAACAGCTAATGAAGATGCAAAAGCTTTCTGGTAGATGTTTAAAAAAGGGGCAACATAAGAAAACATGCCAATGACCTAGACTAAAAATTAAAAGCTGTCCCAGTCAACTCTGGACATACAGAATGATTATTAGGCATATTTAATTAAAAAGAATTCAAAAGAGCAGTATCAGCTCTTTATGTGCTTCTTTAGAAAATTACTTTGAAATGTTTACCTTTGAGAATGAAAAAATTTAAAAGCTAGTATACCATAAATGGAAAAAAAATTGACTGCAAATTTATAGTTATTAAAATATATAATTGATTTCAGCGTGACAAAATGATTACCACTATTTGTAGTAGCAAAACCATATATTTTCTAACTTCTCAGCTGAAAGAAGTCACGCCCATTATATGCAAGTTAACAGCTGCTAATCAGAATACTGGGGTCTACACAAGGGCTGTTGAAAGACATCACAGTTCTTATAATTAGTGTGGAAAGAATAGAAAATAAATAAATAATCCCATTATCTGTATTGACAGAAATGAAAAATCTTAGGCTAAATTATTCCCATTTTCCAAGTTTAAAATGAGTAAGTGTGGCAGTCGATTACTTCTTTTGCATTCCCTCTGTTGTACCACCAGCTTTATTGATTGGTTTCAATTAATATATGCCAACAAGTAAATTAACGTAGCACCTGAGGCATAATTCTCTGGTGGCTTGCCTACGCTGACTTCTTAGCGTTCTTGCTGTTTTAACTCCTACTGAGCATATTGCTGGAAGCTACAATATTTTTCAGTCTGGACACGGACATTACCCATGGCTCTAATAACAGGTCATTTACAGCAAACCCATGTTTCACTGCAGAGATGTCTCTTTAAGTGACATCTTATCAATGGCAATTCAATTAGTCAACCTTAGGACTTGGAGATATACCTCACACTGTCACACAGAGCTAGCAGATTTGCATTTTGAATGTTAGCTTTTGTCATTGTTATATTTCTTTGATATACATAAATAATGCATTTTCATTCCAGTTCTTCAATCAGAACTCCACGTAAAACGTTTTCCATGTTAAAATTACCTGCCTTCGTTTCCAACAACGCTGTCAGCTGAAAAGCCTCGTGGACTTGTACTGTGGACAGGACTTTTCCAAAGCTGATTCTCACCTATCCCCATATTCCTCATGTCATCAGTGACTGGTAAACATCAGACAATTCTGAGCATCTGAAATATCAGAGCATCTAAGTATCTAAAATAGTCAGCTACTGCAATATAAATAAGATACATATATAAATATTGCTGTGGTGGCCAAAATCTATACGTACGGACAGACATACAAGTGTCGTGAGTTTTTTTAATGTAGCAGAGAATTTAAAGCCAGGCCCTGTTTTTCCTGGGATACTGACACAATGAAGACATCCTAACAAGACATCAGCTTACTCAGCCAGCTGAACTCCTTAGAGATAAACCACATTGCTTTCTTTAAAAAAAATGGTTGTGTGCTGCAGTCTTTAGGAAGAAGGTGCTTCCTGGAGTATCTACTATAGCTCAGTGCAATTACATTGTTCTTCAGCGTGCAGTCCTGTATGTGCTGAACATACGCTCTTCGGTATGCATAAATATAAAGCAAAGGAGTTGGTGACCAAACGTAAGCGTGTGTTCACAAGCTGTGCCATGTAAAACCCTGAGCAACAGCGCACAGTTATGAATATAACACTTTTTAGTTAGTAACTGCTATAGGTGCGTATAGGAAACTGTCTTGTAGGAAATGAGCAATAAACCTGAGTTAAAAAGAACAATTCACAAAATTTCAATACCTGGTGGCTGGAATTGAGTACACGGTCCTCTAAACTCACATACAAATCTTAAATGCGAGCATTTCATCTCCCTAAATCCTGTCTTCTAACTCCACTGTACTGCATGTGGATGACTAAATCCACTTTTTTTTTTTTCATCCTTATATATGAAAAACTAAATTCTTAAGTCTTTTTCAGTCATAATAAAATGTTTTGTGGGTGAGTACTTTCTTATTCCTAAACCAGTATTTTCACACGTTCATCTGTGACTGTTCTTGTGTCATCAAAGAATCCTGATTTAAAGCTGATTTTGCCATTATTGCTGAGAAATAAAACACATTTGATAATTACATGGGGAATGTATAGTCAAGGCAAATCCACTGTTATTTGGCAAAATTATAAGCTAAATGTGCACAGATAGTTTCCCTGATAGATTATGTGGTATTTCAGAACGCCAACCTGTTTGATGTGCAACATTTATTTTACAAGTATGTGCCATGTCTAATTTAGTATTCAGAATTCCATGCTAACATTCAATTTTAACTAGTTTCAAATTATTGAATCACTATTCTGAGATCAAATTTTAACAGAGGAAAAAATTGTATGGTAAGGCTCATTAAAAGATTTTAAAAATTAATTAGGTTGAAGTTTAAAAAAGAATGGTGGGAAAATTAATCCTGATTTATGCTAGCTTGTAGTAAACAAAGAAAAAAACTTACGAAGAAAACAGAAAAATTACATCCACCAGTTTATGCTAGACGTTAGTAATACATATATATTCATGTGCATATGTGTGTGGGCTGAGATATGCACACATATTTTCAGGGCGCATCTTTGTTCGTTTGCATCAAGAGCATGCTTTTGAAGTGCATATTTTTCTTTCTTTCTTATTGTGCTTTGGTTGATGTCATGTGGAGCTTTTGCAGTGCCTCAACTTGATTCCTTTCAGATGAAACTAGGATTCAGATTTGGAAGATTTAGCACACTCCAGGAGTATAACTAATGCACTCCAGCTGCAAATGGGCATTCAGTCCATAGGGCCAGACTAGAGCTAATCTGAAATAAAAGGCTTTGAAAGGTGTATATTACGGACACGTGTTGTCAGCATCAACTGTTTCTCTCTACGGGGTTGCTGCTATCCATCCATAAACCATCTGCTAACCTAGACATAGTCTCTGAATTCTTGTATGTTAATAATTTTATTTTATTTTATGATTCTCTGTGAAGGACAGGACACTATTCCTACACAACTATACCAGGCACTTCTATAGTACAGCACAAAATAAGCATATATATGTACTCATGAGATAGCCAGTTGTAACAACTTCATTACTGCAAAACCTTCAGGATCTCAGCAGAAGCTTATGTCTGTTGGCCTGAGCCATCTCTTGTTGCTGGCATTGACTTTTAGAAGCTTATCCTGAAGTTTGTACAGCTTATTATTCAAGTTACTTCACAATTCTACTACACTAGTTGAACACTGTTGGAGTATGTATGAGATAACAGCACTAAAATCCACCCCACTGAACTCAATTCCTTGCTCCGAAGAATAAATTCCAATATGAAGAATATTTCCTATCAATACAAGGAGAAACGTTACAGATTTAAATTTAGTTATAAGTGTGAGTTACTGTATGTAGTAACTGCTTTGCAGAAAAAAAGAGCAGAGCATTTCTGAGGTGTGACAGGATTTTTACATTTGCGTGTGTACAGGTTTTAAAACCTAAATGTACCTCTTTCATATCTCTTTAAAGCAGTTGTTTTTGTTATCCGCTGTTCAACTAATGCTTCGCTTTTATGCATTTGATTAAAATGAATCACAGGGGAATATTAGCCCACATGACAAAATCATCACGTAATTTGGCAGAAGCATAGCACAGTTGACAGAGCCTGCTTAGGGAGAGCCCCAGGACAGAGCTAGCAGAGGGAATAAATTCACCTTTGACCAGAAGCAAAAGCGATGCCTTTTGGCTTGAGAATTAAAGCCTTGCTGTAAAACGTTCCATCTGCTCCAACACCAAATATTCAAATGCTTGCCACAAGAGCACTGAAATCTGAGCTTTTCTGAAATGTATAATAAATTATACTATTGCTTATATCCTTAAAATGAAATTATTCAGCTACTCCCATATTCTGGGAAACCTGATTGCGTGCTTAACTTGATCTATGTAAAGGGTAACTTAGTGGGCCTCAGCAGTTGGAAAAATTATTTCTTATGACTTTGTCCAATTCAGTAATTTAAGTTGTAGGAGTTGGATGTCCATTTCAGGATAAGGTAACCATTTAAAATGAAAATATCACTATGTTTCAAAAAAATAAGAACTTCCAAAAGACACTGCTGCTACACAACTTTGCTCTCTCAAGATGATAAATACACTTAACTTTAGTGACTTCTGTTTGCCGTATTGCCTCATTTTCTAATCAGTATTTTGGGGTTTTAATGTTACTACTTTCTACACGGGCTTTATTTTGTTTTATTTTATGTTCTGAGGCAATTTATAGATTTACTTGTTTAAGGCTTGGTTTTTGCTTGGCTTCGCTTCTCCTGTTCTTGTTAACAGGGAAAGTAGAAAACCAGACAAGGAGGATGAAACTGCTGTTAAAAAGGAATATGGGATAAACTAGCAAAGTATTGACAGGCAGGATCCCTGGCCTGAGGCAGCCTAAGAAGAAAAAACCCTCTCTGATACAATAGGAGGAAATGTTTTTTTCTTGCGGTCCTCCCTGCCCCGCCCCTTGTCCGAATCAGACCTTCGAGTGACATGAAATCACTTTCCTTCATTCCACTTGCTAGTGTGTATTATGCTTATAACCTTCATTTTGTGACTTTGAATTGTTTAAATGGAGCCATGATAACTTCTGGCTTTCAGCCTTTTATAAGACCACTTAGAAAGGAAAAATTTGGCTACAAAGCATGCCAGGATCATAAAGCTGAATATCTGGGGATTTCTACTGAATGAATTAACCTCAGAATAATCCCCAGTTAATCTCTATCTATTCATGACCTAAATGGATACATCTCAGGAGAAAGCTGGTTTATGAAACAGAGCCTCAGAACCAGAGTATGTATATTAAGCACACGTGTGTTGTATTTCGTGTTTAATTTAATCAAGATGTTAAATAGCTGTGATGTAAGATAAAAATACACTAGTTTTTGTCAGAGAAGATTCTGGAGTTGATACTGCATGTATGTCATTGTATCAGTAGCTTGTCACTAAGTTGGTTGTTTAATGTGTATTGAGAAAAATAATAGTTTTCTTAATGAAATAGCATATGAAATCTGATCATGATTTGTGAAATTCTTTTCCATCCATCCATCCATCCATCCATCCATCCATCCATCCATCCCCAGTTTTGGCAAGGAGGATGTATTGCCATCACAGTCTAGAGCACTGTGTTGTTCTCTGGATAACCCACACCTGTATGTCATCAAATAGTGCAGATGCTGTTTCTGGCTGGAGTAAGCCAGAAGTAATTTAAGATTAAATCAATTCTTTCTTAATTTGGGCTCCAGCTGACTGCAAAAACATAACCATTGTCAACAATTTGATAGAAACATGTTGACAGTTTCACAAATGTGTTGAAGAGGGAAAAAAAGGAGATAGAAGCATCAATAAGGGAATGAAGCAAAGGGCAAAAATTTTAGATTTTTATTGACATATTTCTGTATGTAGAACTTATGTATATAAGTTACACATAATAATGTTTTTCTAGAAAGAATCACTTTCGTCTTTGGTGGTTATAATATATAGAAAAATAATTAAACATTGTTTCTGTATTTTTTAAAATTTATTTTAAGATGAGCTCAATGCTTGCAGAGGAGTCATCTATGTAATAAGGAAAAGAAGCCTTAATTTTCAGAGTACACAGACAAACCATAATGACTGTTGACTGGGACAGTAAGGAAACTTTTAAAATAGATATGTAATTTGTCCATGAAATTGATTTCTTTTACATTCAGCATGTAATTGATCTGGAGAGTAAGTAGCAAGACTGTGATATTGCTCCTCATGATCATGAATTAACTATGAATGAAATAAAAGAGATAATTTTATAGCTACATTAGATGTTACATGCTGTTTGAAAATACGAGGCAGTGTCTGACAATGACCTCTGATCCTGATCTAAATGTTTGGTAGATAGACCTAATTTTTCTTTGCATGTTCATATAACTGAAAATTGTAGATTAAATGAGGACAAAAGAGGGCCCTACAAACACAGACGCCGATTAGAGCTCAGTTAAAATATTGTGATTTCTACTGGTTTTCATCATAAATCCGTACAGACAGTGTCTAATTCTTTATCAAAAAAAGTATATAACAAAATTTTTCAGTATTTTAAAAAATATTTTAATATTCAGAACTTGAAGCTATTTTGTTTTGCATTACCAACAGTTTCATCTATTCTATCATTTCAAAAGTTTCATATGCCTTGTCCTACAGGGGTTATAAGTCCTCATGGGTTTTATAAGCAATGTGCTTGTTGATGTAATATTTTGGTCTTCATATTAGAACATATTTCTTAACCAGCAACTAAAATCACATGATTCCTATCACACAGCATAACTTGTACGTGTATCGTGAGAATCATAGTCTCTCTATAACCTCAAATCATATGAATAAGAATTCAATGCCAAGAGTTCTCTTGGGATCCCTCATAGTAAGAGCTGTGTTCCAGCAACTTTTCAGGCTTTTGCTAAAGGTTCTGCAAAGACTTCAGTATGATATTTCATTTGCCCTTCTCAATATCAACAAATAAAAAGCCCAAACAACTTCCCTACGCCCTACCCAAATCTGGTGTGGATAACAATATCCCTTAAATCAGTCTGCCCCATCTCTGAATCCTCACTGAAGTCAGTTGAAAGCCTTTGTCTTCTCAGTGGAGCATTTGTGGTTCAGTGACCCCCCCAAGATGAAAGGTGACTATCAGTATGGGGCTCCGATTAAAGCACACACCTGCTGTGTCTTAGTTCAGCTGGTCAAAAATCCATTATAGAATACTTATGTGGAGGTGTTATTTTATTTCCTTATTAAAAAAAAAGTTATGTGGAAACATAACTATGCTATCTCTGGTAGCAGAGATATCCTTTTTGACACTGAAACTGTGGAATAGTTTTCTGGGAAGAGTCCTGACATTTTCCCTCTGGTACAGAATATTTACAGTGCTAATAGAAATGTTTGAGGCACAATAAAAGTCAGGAATAGTTCCTCCTGGGTGCATAGACTTTAAACCAGCAGACCTTTTGGAGATACGCCAACGATTTGAACACCCTATAGCAGTATTTTTTCTTTGTGAGTCATACAGCACTTAAATCTGGATAATATAAAATAAAGATAGAGCGAAACCAGTGCAAATGGCAATTTACCAACTATAGTCATCCGAGCCAACTAGTGCTGAAATTTTTTTCCCTAAGAGAGTTTACATATGTTAAGCATACTCTGCTGCCGTAATTTTAAAGCAAACTTCAAAACCACACAACCATGTGCTTCTTAGACGTTGTCAACAGGTTGGTCTCTTGGCTTCTCATAGTGCTGTGGCTGACTCTGCCTTTAGGCACACTGGAAGCAAGAAGTCTTTCAGTGGGTTGCTTAGTTATGAATTTAAGGATGAAGGTCTATTTGTATTTCTAATTTAGCTTTGCTGCTGAAAATGTTCAACATATATTCAAAGTCAATGTATTGGCTGAATTCTGGACTGAGAGGGTGGTTGTTGTTCACAACTGGATCAAACACCTTGACTTTTTTGTTGTGGCTGTATTTGATAGCATAAATAACTGCTCTCAACATAATTTTGTGAAACGGTCTTTGTCTCCTAATGATACTAACGAAATGTTCCTCTGTAAGGCTGACGTGAACTGTTATTTTTCTTCTGTCATTTATTTTAGGATGGAGTACTCAGAGATTCTAACGTATTATATTCTACATGTTTGACACACCATAAATTTTGTCGCTTCCTAGAGATCTGTTGCTCTTTTAAAAAAGTGTGGTTACATAATTTGCCTTTCTTTCCATCCAAATATTTGAACTCTGGAATGCAGTAAAGTCCTACATCTGCACAGATAGAAGTTTCAGTGAAGCACGGGTGTCAGGCTTGGAGGGAAAATGAGGAAAGTACGTTGATCTGCACTACAAAGGGACTGTCCATAATTTCAGCTTTCAGTTTTATCTGGCACTACCTATGACAAAATGTTCATCTCCAAGTTGTTTTGAGACACTTGACAAAATTCACTGCAGCAACAGATGTGGTGTCAACACAAGACGCCTCTCTGAATTTGTGGATGCTAATGATACTTCAGATTAGAGTGTCCTTTCAGCTTTGTTCTTGCATTTCCTTTATCCCTTACTGCCACTGATCTGCATGTTTGAGAGTTCCCATTATGACTAATCCGTTTGTCTCCATAACAAATTAAGGTTTCTGGCCCATGCTAGTTAAAAATAAAAAAAAAGTCACTTTGAATTTAAAATAAATCCCTGACCTTCTTAGGCTCATTGTGTTTATGGATTTAGGCTTTGACTCAGAAGTAGTTAACAAGTAAAAAATTTAAAGCACGTACTGTGTCCAGTGAGGTCATCAAAGCTACAGACAGGTTGACTCCTGGCCTTAGCATGAAAATGGGGTACATTGTCAACATAGGCCTTCTGCTGTTTATTTTGGTGGCAATTTTCTCACAAGATCACTCATTCGTTTCAGTGAAATAAAATAATTTTATGACCAAAGGGCTCACAGTCTTGCTAGAGTGATTTAAAAATACATCTACTGATCTCTATACTTCAGACATCATGGGTTTGAAGTATGATATTTCTTTTCCTTGACTTCATAAATAATTTAGATTAACAAATTCCAGATGGTTTAGAGCTCTCAGTAGCCACAAGTTCAAAAAATTATGTATCCTTTGAAAGAAAGTCTCCATACTTTTTAGTTGTTCTTGTGTTTTATTCAGAGCTTAACAGTTTCTTTTTTTGTTGTTTAGTTCTTTTTTAAAAAGTCCATTTTCTTTAAGACATCTGTGAGCGGGCATACTTGGAAGTAATGAGAATGTGCTTAATGGATGTCTGATGGAACGCTCAATATGAATCAATTTTCAGTTCTTCCAAGAAATTCAAAGCAAGATTTCCTGAAGAAGCTTAATCTTCTGAACATCAATTTCAGTATTTGTAAGTTACTTAAAGGGTAGATGTTATACTTTGACCAAAAAAGGACAATGTTTGAACTATAACAAGGTATTTTTATGTATTGATTTCTGTAAGGCAAATAATCTAGTTTTCCCCTCAAATTCAGGCAGTTGTCTTCCATATTCTTTGCTGAAAAATAATCTTCAGTGTGAAGGTAAACATTCTTGTTGATTTCCGCAAGATTATATACATAAAAAAGCATCAGATTTTCTTGTGAGTTACTCCTCTTTGTTTAGCTGGTGAATGTTGAACCGCTAAGTGCATTTTTATCAAAAGCTATGTCAAGAAGTCGTCTTCTATCTTTTCCACAAGTTCTTCTCAATTTTCTTAGTAAAAAAAGTGTGGCTTTACCATGGATAAGTATTATGTTTTGTTTGTTTTAGGATTGCCTCAATGCTACTATTGTTAGTATTTTGATTGGGAAAATAGCGTCTGCTTAAAGCTCAAACCCAGCAACAGATCAGGTGTACTAAGTTATCATAAGTTTGCTGGAAGTGCCAGGACACAGAAGCAGAGTTAAATGAGTGGAAGCTGATTGTAGCATCTGGGTTTTAAATCAAAGCTGAAAGTTGGGGGGTTTTTTGTGTGGTTATTAATTATTTGGACTTTTTTGCTAGTTCTACCTAATGTGCTAAATGAATGTTTCCCTAATAGTGTTTCAAAACTCATATGTGAAGCTATTAAAATACCTTTTCATAAATGGCAAAAGTGTTTTGGTAGAAAATCAGTCAGGAATACAGGTGTGGACGTCTCTGGACTTCTGTGGACTGTGTGTTCTCTCTATGGCTTGCTTGCTTAGGTTTCGTTTTAGGCAGCAGTCAGGACGGAGCAACACTGCTTGCCACAGTGACTGATGAATGATTGCATAGCTCTAATGGGACAAATAGAAAGAAGAGATGAAAGGGTAGATAGACATCCCATCATGCCTAGTTAGAACAGTACCCTGTACACTAATGTTATATTTTATGGTTATTTATCCCCTGGCACTATTTAACACCACCAATTTTGAAGATAAATGTAGTAAAAGCATTTTTATCCCGCTGCTATGAAAATGTGCTTTTAATAGATTTAGGTTTTCTCGGGTCATAAGAAAGAAATAGAAAGATTTTGCAGCTTTCTAAAGGACTGTATTATATAGAGTTTAAATGTCATAAAGCAGCTTGAAACACTATAGGGAGTCTGTGCAGTAATTGGAAAAATGTTTCATACTAATGTTTGGATTGCATTAGTGTGAACCGTTGGCATACATTTTGTGACAATAAACATGTCTTTGCTTAATTGTAATTATAGCTTACAAAAAGGCTTAAAGAAAGGAAGTGAGAATGGTACTTTGGTGAGTATGGATAATGACATTTTAATGCACTTGAGGCACAAGACGGCACCCTTAAAGACCATCTCTAGCTTGCATGCACTGTTAATAGACCAGCTTTATGTTTTTATTTAATAATATTTATCAAGGTTGGGGAGTTTGTTAGGATTCCTACGTTCCACCCCATCTCCTTGCAGATTAACAACTGGCATGGTTGCCAGCCTGTGTCTCTTTCTCAAATTAAATTCCTGTGAACAACACATGAACCAATTCTAATCATTATGCTGTACTGAGCTGTACCAGATTCTCACTGGTGCTGTTGTCCACATCCCACCTCTCTGACAGCAGGTTTTAGTCTAGCGAGAGACGGAAGAACTGAAATCACCCACCACTGAAATGTCACTTGAGAAAAAAATACAAGTTTAGGACTTGTAACAGCATCTCAGACCTCCACAATAGCTCATTGTGAATGCAAAGGTGGGTGTTTGTGTGCAGATCTGGGCCTAGTGGAAATCCTCCAACATCTTCATAGATTCAGTCTTTCTGTTTCAGGCAACTTCAGATCCACTGAAATCACTTATCTTAAATTTTGAGTCCTAAGCAACCAGGTAATCTAAAATTTTAGGCATTTATTTTCCTGTTGTCACTTGCTTCCTGAAGGATTAGAACATAAATTTAGAACTGTAATTGTTTCTTGCTTGGATCAGAGTAGCTTGTAGCAGATTATTATGCAATCAAATGCATATACAGTTTATTTTTTTCCTCAAAATTGAAGCCCTTCAAGATTTTAGGATTTTAGAATTAATATAGTAGTATAATGACAGAATACATAACTACTTTCAGCTCCTGTTGGTATAGTTTTGAGATGTAGCTGATTCCTCAGGATCCTGAGGGCCCTTCTGCGTTGCTTTCAGTGCTACTGAGTTCACGTCTCACTCTAGAGTTCTTAGGATATTTTTCTGCATTAATTCTTACCAGGAATACAAAATTGAAACCTGGCCATTTGGGAAAGGTGAAGTAAACTGTATAATCCTTACATTCCGATTACTTGATGGGTATGCTTGGCAGTGCAAATGGATAAAAAATAATGTAGGCAAGATCTGATAGGACGTGCAGTACTCCTCAGGTAACCAGAAGCTGGATTGAGAAAAGTTACGGTAACACCGAAGAAGAGAAGATAATTCATTGAAGCTCATCAAGAGAAGCAGCCATAACAGCAGCACTGCTTTAACTTAGTAAATTAAATTGTCATGCTACAGCAGAATACTGAGATAGAGCCTTTAAATCCATATTTCAGTATACTTCCAGGACTACCCTCTAAAACTGAAAGCAATACTAGTACTTTTGGGTCAGAGTCAAGATCAATATTTAATAGTCACCATCATAATAACAGTAATGAGGCATTTCACACTGAATTTGATATTGGTGGGAGGCAGTTGCCATTGAAATACATAACACACATTTTTTAACAAGTGCATAATTGTACTTTGTGAAATAATTTGCAATTCCTAATTTGAAGTGAGGGAGAATTGCCATCTTGTGGTTTGTCTAAACAGCAAGATATGTCTGCATGACTGGCACAGATAATTTAAAGTGAAAAAACCCAGAAGTTTCATTTCTAAACAAGTGAAAAACATTTAGATGTAATAGGAGGACTTCAAGCAGTTTTTGGTTGGTTTGGCATTTTAAAGAAAAAATAAAATGTAACTGCTGTTTTCACTGCTGTCTTTAAAGATCATAAAAATAATGTTGAGCAGAATAATTGATGTATAGCCAAAATATACGTGACTACAGCATCTGTGCTATGTAGTAGCTTCCATAGATGACATGGATCGTGGCACTAATGTGGTTAACTGGGCTTCAACACGAGCTACTTACCCAGCATCCTCAGGAGTTTATACCTGGTCTCTAGCGTGCATTACAGCCCACACCTTCACATGGGCACTTCTGGTATGAGCACTGGAAGCTAGATCAAGCTGGATGGGTATGATAGCACGTGCAGTACCCTATCTTCTGTTTGCTGGATAACTCTATCTCATATTTTGTGCTGGGCTTGCAGTTCCCCGTCCTACCACAGCCTTTTCCTTCTGCAGTTATAGATGAGATAACACGCATAACATGTTCCAAGTTTCTGCACAGACAGCAGTCTGTCGTTGGGCATGATCTGCTGATGAACACCTTCCATGTAGTGGAACCTACTCTATATGAAGGGTTCTCAATATGCAGTCATTAGGAAATTAACAATATTACTTTAATCCTTTTTTCTACATAATTTTATGTATATAAGTTTTGTATCTATTGCTGATAATTCTGAATGCAGTATCAAGCTCTCAGCCCTATCATTTTTTGGTAATTTTAATCATAGCTGATATTCTTGATAACAGAATAAAAATTTCTAGGTAAGAATCTAGAAATGTGGAAATATATTTCTAAGCTGTGTTATACCACAAATGCCATAGCACAAGTAATTGAAAGTGATTTAGTGGTCACCATTAAATGACTACCAAATAAGATGATGTTGTAAAATGCATTATCACTATGAGTAACAGGTAACTCAATCAAGCACAGAGCACGGGCACATTTGTTCATCGCAAATATGATATGAAGGTATATATCTCTCTGTGAAATATGGTGCAGGGTTGCACAGATAAGCCCAACTAACTAT
Organism: Psophia crepitans; assembly: GCA_013399095.1. Taxonomy (NCBI): domain Eukaryota; kingdom Metazoa; phylum Chordata; class Aves; order Gruiformes; family Psophiidae; genus Psophia; species Psophia crepitans. Next base: position 304,763 of record VWZZ01001861.1, read on the forward strand.
GTCAAGCAGCTTTAGAAGAGTGGATTTGCTTTGAAGCATTAAAATTGTTAGAGTAACTCATGAAACTCTAGTGAAGACTTTTTTTTACTGTTTTCTCTTGAGTAATTCTAAGAAAATTGTTTTCATAAATTATTTCTTTTCCGAAGTCAAACTATAACTGTAGGCAATTTAACAAAGCACAGGCTATGACAGATGAGAAAACTGACCAAGCTCCACTAGGTGAAAAACTAAAAGCTTCTGCATTCCTGGTAACAATTTATGGTGTTAATGTTAAGCTCTTTAAAATGTTCTGGTTTTAATTCGTCTTTTATGTGCATGGCATAAATACAGTCTTTTATAAAGATCTGGCCCTCAGTGAAATGTAGTCAGTCAACTGGGGTAATGGATCTTTGGTTTACCTGTCCTCTGTCAAACCTCTGGAGCTGGTAATGGAGAAGTGGTTTTGCCAAGGACTTGAGGTATTTTCATGAAGAGCAGCAAAACGGGAGAAAGGCATTGTGTACCACTCCATGAACAGTCTTCCAGCTGTTTCTTCAGTGTTCATGACACTGCACTTTCCTTTACCATATTGTATTAAGATTTTTGTTTAAAGATGAAAATTTTCGCAGTAAGAAGTGCTCCTAGTCACAGTTTTCAGTGGTATACTGCATAACATATTAAACCATTTTGGGAGCTACTTTCTTCAAAAGATACCCTGTGAGGGACCAGGGAGTTGCAGGAAGTCATCAAATGCAACATGAATCCTCATCTGCAGCAGGAAGAGACTTGCAGAACAGATCAATAGAAGATACGGCTCCAGGTGGGAAGTATGTCTAGCAGAGGGCAGCTATGGATGCCAGGAGCCAATGCACTGTGTCAGGACAGACTGGGAGACAAGCATTCTGGTAAGAAGCTGAAAAATTGTAACATAGCTCCTCGTGACACTTGGTACACCAGGAAGATTTCTGATGCAACCTCATGGTGCTCTCCCTGCACTACTGGCAATCACTCGCTCACCTTCCAGCAGCACTTCAACGCTAGGCTGTCTGACCCTGTCTGAAAGTTACCCCACTAAGAGGCGAGGGACCGGGACCGTGGCTTTGATAACCAATGCCATGTATTGAAGGTGGAAATAACACCCTACAGGTGTGGTGCTCCTGTACACCCCTGAACCTTACTGTTAGTGACTTTACAGCATTCAAGACACCCGGAAATAAAGGAAAGGGTTAAGTGGTGTGCTGTAAAACACACCGTGAACCGTTAACACCGTGTCTTGTGCTACACAGCTGCGCGTATTTTGTGCCTACCTCTCGAAGCAGATTTTGACTGAAATAAAGGTCAGAGACTAGACCTAGTTTCAGAATAAGCAGTTAACCCATCTAACTGGACTTCTACTCCATCGAAAGTGTCACCTTTGAATTACCAATGCCACCTTCAGAGGCCTTGTGCAAGATGGTTGTTTATGGTTGGAGGGAATAATTTAATACCCAGTCAATCTTAATTTTTTCTCATTGAACTGCTCAAGATGAGTATGTTTACTTTTCGTGCTTCTAATATTTTTATAGACTATGTTAGTGGATAGAGGCTGAAGTTTCTGGTAATACGTCAGATAATTCAACTTTGTTCTTCCTTCAACTTCTTTCTTGAACATGTTGTCTGAAACTTAGAAGAAAAGCTGAACTGGATTAATTTATCCTCTGTAGGCCAAAACATGTGAGCTCTACAGCAAATAATCACTGTCTGGATGACTTTTTTGAGCATCCATGTCAATTCATCCTACAAAATATGCTTTTCATGTACTGCAAAGTCTTCTTAAGGCATCTGGGGCCTAAGAATGGGTGTACTAACACCAGTACTTGAGATAAACCATTAAGAGATCATCCTCCTGACATGAGGAATCAAACCACTTGACATATTCCGTATAAAAGCCTCTTGAATCATTGGGAATTGAGTTCCCAAAAGGAAGGAGAGAATCAAGAAGTAAGATGCTACAGTGAATCTAGAAAATACTCCCCCCCCCAATAAAATCATTTGCAATAGTCACATTTATTTGGAAACAAATCACTTGTATTTAGCAACATAATAAACCCAAATAAAGCCAACTTAAAGTAAAGGGGAAATGTTTTTTGTCTTGCATGCCCACTTTGGTTATTCTTAGGAGGTTTCTAGAAAACATTGCTTTGCTAAATTAATCACATACAGGAGTCATAGCTCAGATCTTTTTGGTAATATTAATTAGAAATCAGACACCATTGGGGTATACAGGTAATGCTTGAACACAAAGAGAAGTTGCTATCCTTCCATACCTCAGGGTGTCAGTTTGGTGTCACCTCTTCATGTACCATGCTTCTGTTACAGGGGAAAAAATGGTTAAATGACTTTATTATCTGTATTAAAGGATGAATGCAACTCTTCCACAGAAACATACAGTAGTATCTTCATGTACTGACATTTGCCAGTGCTTCCAGAACATGATTTCTATGGGTTTCAGCTACGTATTCTTTTCTTATATGAAGTTGAACAGACTGTGCTTGAATACTTAGGCCTCGCCTTTTCTGAGAACTTCATTCGTAATGATTTTATGTTCTGCTTGACTGCCAGTTTGTGGTAGGGCAATTCATTAAGGTTAATTGAATTCTGAAAGGAGGAAAAAATATTTTTGGACATGAATGTGAATTATTGAGAAATGTACATGCTTATAATTTTCAGAGTGTATAATAAAGAACTTACTGATTTTTAAAACAACAAATGTAATTTCACGTTTGAAATAACAGAGTTAAAAATCAGTGTGGAATTAAAAATAGCACCTTTTGCTTCCTCATTAGCAATCATGATTGTTTAATCGATAGCAGGCAGGAGAAGTGACACAAAAACCTGCATCACTGCTGAAGCAGACAGGATATTGACATTTAAACAAATGGTTTAAACATACTGTGCTTACTCTTCTAGTTGTAATGTTAAAAGCTGGGGGGGGGGGGGGGGNCAAGCACAGCAAACTTAGCGTGGTTCTTTTTGTTATTTTCTATATGAAAGAGAACCACAAACCTGTCAAATCCTCCTTTCAAGAGATTGATTGAAACCTCTGTAATATTTGGGACTTGGGAGATGTCTCCATTGCTCTCAGTTGCTATGAGCATGGGTAGTAGCCAGAATAACCCAAAACAAGCAACCTGCCAGGATTGCTTCATCCTAATGATTTATATCTGAAAGTCTGCAGCAGCACTGTTGATAGAATTTGTGCCTGCGCTTATTTTTTAGGGAGGGTGAGAATTACATTGTATGGAAAGATGAAAATGTAGCTAGCTGAGATATGCCATCCAGCTTTCAGCTGTGCAGTTTGGGCTCTGTTACTGCTGCAGCTCTGTCAGCATGGAGGTCACTATGGGCTAGCTGCAAGACAGTGCACCTGACTTCCCCAGTGTGTGTCTGCTGTGGGTGGGAGCTCAGGCATGACATTGCCCATGGAAGCTGCTCCATTTAGCTGAGGATGCTTCTGTAGGTGACAAGGACTTTCAGGTGGTCAAGTCTTTCACTGGTGATTCAGGTACTTAGTAACAGGCAGCTGTAGGAAACAGCCCTTACTTGTAGAGCTGTTTCACAGTCCTCTCCCTGTTCCATGAGTGCCTGTATAGCAAGTACAGAGGCCTCTCCTGTCTCCTTCCCTTTCTGCTTGTCCTTCTGTTGCTCCTGTGAAAGTGTACACTGAAATCTTTTAGCTGATGAGACTGTGAGTGTCCTTACAGCAAACCAGGTTCATGAGAGATGTGATAATCCCTTCAAAAAGCAAAAAAGGAACTTTGGTTAAGGGTCCTATCTGTCCTCAACAAGAAGCTATCAGCTGCAAACCCTGAAGCACCACTGCTCCTGCCTCTGCTGGAACCTCAACAGTAGACGGTACCAACTTTGGTTTATATATTAATACCTGACCTATAAACTGGCTTTTGGGTGTGCTCCTCAGGGTGAGCACCTTGGGCAAGTTCTGTGCTGGAACACACTCTTGTGAGTCCTGTGAGTACTGCAGGTGGGTAGGTAGTATGGTGCCAAGTTTTGGTGCTGCTGAGCATTCTCAAACACCAACATTTAGGTACCTTGGGATGTTAAAATCAAAAACTCAAGTATCAATAGACAAGAGATATCAAGATTTACTTGTGCTGGTGTTTCAGGAATTTGAGTTTTGATGAAGTACCTTAAATTCTGTGTTGGATTACCCACACTCGGTTTTCTCACACACTGGTGTGATTTTTTCATTTGGCTCTAACTTCTTATTTCTGCTTTTTGATCGAAGTTGTGCAAGACCCTAACTTGAAAGCAAAGGAGTTATCCTGTGGATTTCAGTAGGGCTAATGAGATCTGAAAATTATATAATGAGTAGTTAAGAACATAAGATATTTTCAGGGTAGTCAACTTTCAATGGAATTTGGGAATTACCAGTGTTGTATTTTGTGATTCTCTGTGACTTAATGAAATATTAAAGATGCATATTTATGGTGAGATTAACATCTTAGTTCTTTGTCCTTTCTTATTTCATAAGAATTATGATTCTTTGACTAATTTTTATGCTACGTTGAGATCCTTGAAAGCTCAAAGGGCCTTAGTGAAGTACATACTGACAAAAAATTATGTTCTGTCTATACAATTTCCGCTAAAGGTATTTGAAGGGAATGTGTTGGTGCTTTGGAACCACGTGATTCATTGAACATTGTATCTGTTTTGTGAAGATGTTGGGGTTATTTTGGTCTTTGCTTTTAACATCAGTTGCACTAAATGTAACTTTAAGCAACTTGTCAGAGTCACCTAGAATTGGAAGAGCCCTTTTTAATTTATGTGAGTAAATAGAGTGGTAATACTTTTGAATCCCTACGTGTAAAATTGCCGTGTTTAACAGAACCCAGATTTTAGCTGGAAAGCTAATTAAATCTATTCTATTCTAAATAGAAGGTAAACAAAATTAAAGAAGTCTGCCGTCAGCCTTGTCCTTTTCTTTTGGCCATTTGCCTTCTAAAATCTTTCAATGTTACTACTTTTATGCACTCTTCATTCTGCAACTCCTGTGAGGGCAAATTCCGCACTCCATTCCCCGGGAGGTGCGCTGAGGGGGGGCCCTGGCTGGTATGCATGCTGTGAACGCGTGTAGTTATTCTTTTTCATTTGTCTGTTCCTGTTGCAGAAAGGCATCAGTCCTCAGATTATAATTCACTCATCTTCCTCGGTTACAGGGCATGAACAGGGCCAACAATAACACGCTGAAGTCTAGAAAGGAGGAGTTTTCTGTGTCACGGCTCTCTCCTTCAGCGCTTAATTCTAAGCTAGCTGTAAAAGTATCTATCTAACATATTGGCGAGGGCAGAACGGTCTCAGCCCTGGGATATTTTACTTAATTTGTTGCCAATTAACACAAACTTCTAATAGCTGATTTGGGTATTGAGGAGAAAAGAGCACGCATAAATGATTAAGCACTACAGCAAACACTTCGACCCTTCCTCGCCCAGCTGGAGCTGGAGCCCAACCCCTCTCCCTCTGCTCTGTCCCAGCCCCTCCTGCTGCCGGGGGTCCCTCACTCCTGCTCTCCTGCCCCAGCGGGGCAGCCACAGGCAGTGTGGGGTGACTGCTGCCCGCATGCCCGCCCATACCCCGCCTCATGTCTCCTGCCCCCCCTGGGCCCCGGGTGGGAGCAGAGTGTGGAGACGTCTTTCCATCTGCCCGCCCGCTGGCTGGCTGGTGAGTGTGAGCAGCTTTCCTTCTCCTCTGCTCCAGTTGTGAGTTGAGGTGAGCGTGGTCTCTGCACAGTCTGCGTTACGACGGTGTTACTAGGGAGAGGCATTCCTTACAGGTGATACTTTTGTGGGGAACACGATATAAACCCACGGTGCCTCGTCTGAGAAGGTAAAGAGCAGCCCCTCAAAATCTGTTGGGCCTGAAGCCACCCAGCCTGCCAAGTCCATGGGATTTTCAAGCCTGCCAAGGTGTCCAGGGGCAAAGGAGTCACAGCAGTTACAGAAAGCGCTGCGGTTGCCAGCTGACAAATGCTTAGCTCCGGAGAGGGGCTGTTTACCAGGGAGTGTAGTGATAGGACAATGGGTGGGGGCTTTAAACTAAAAGAGAGGGGATTTAGATTGATGTTAGGAAGAAATTCTTCCCTGTGAGGGTGATGAGGCACCGGCACAGGTTGCCCAGAGAAGCTGTGGATGCCCCCTCCCTGGCAGGGTTCAAGGCCAGGCTGGATGGGGCTTTGGGCAACCTGGTCTGGTGTAGGGTGTCCCTGCCCATGGCAGGGGGTTGGAACTAGATGATTTTTGAGGTCCCTTCCAACCCAAACCATTCTATGCTTCTGTTATTTATAGGCAAGTGCTTAGGCTGTTGTTATGTCTATTTTAAAACAAAGATCTCTATGTGAAATTGAAACTTAATGTTTCATCTAACTTGTTTACAGTACAGGAAAAAAAAAAGATATTTTGACCTATTAAAATGATGGATTGTGTCTACTTAAAGCATGATTATAATTAGTTGAATAAACATCCAGAAAGCAATGAGCTGTAAGGATACTGCTATCTGACTTTCACATGTAGTAATGAAAGTAATGGGAATTATTGGTGTGCTGATTTACCAACCAAAGCGATGGCTGTACAGGATATCCTTAGTGATATAAAATGTGATAAAATACTTGTGGCTTGAAGATGCTTCTTTGTAAGCTTGTGATAAGCTAGTCCAACCAATTATGAATTGCAATTAGTTATTTTTAAGTTCTTTGTTAAGTATTGCCTATCTTTCACCGTGAGTAGTTTGAATATGCATTTCTGACTTCATCAAACATCAAAGTAATCAAATTGAAATTTTCTCATCACAGTGTAATTGAGAAGGAGCGCTTATCTTCAGTAGAAATAACTTTAGTTTGTCTGTAAGAGTGCTGTTCTTGGATTTATGGATAACACTGAGAGATCAAGATTTAGACTTGGTTTCTGTAAGCCTGTGGGGTTTAGTTTTTGTGGTGTAGCTGCTGGTGCCGTAGTCAGTACTGTGCTCTTCTACAAATATTGCCCCGTGGGTTATCTGTATACCATGACGACTATGATACTGTATTAAATATAAACATAAAAACTGTTTACACTTTCCTATGAATGAATAGATGTATTGGTTAGAAGATCTGATTGTTAGGTAAATAAGGCAAGTTTTATACTGTTATTTCTCCCTCAAATTCTTACCTTGTGGAGGAATGTTTTCTTGTGTCTTTGATAGATGGTTTGTTCAGTAGAGTTATTCAGACATTAAAAATGATACTGTTCAGAATTTACTATCCTAGTATCTCAAAAGAGTTTACAGGTTCACACATGGCATATGATATGTTTATATTCCTTAGGGAGGAATACATAAAAGTGTTGTATAAGAAATGGAAACAGAAAGGGAATCAAGGGCAGACAAATGGGTTTCAAGAAAAGATCTGATTCTGGCATAAAAACAGGAATTCCTTTTGTTCTGCATCGGGAATCTGTTTTGTCTAAAAACATGATTTTCACCAACTGATGTAAAATGGATTTGAATAGCAGTTTAGTTGAATAACTGAAGTGTCAGGTTTTGAATGGTTATAGCTTATGACTGTCAATTTATCAATACAAGGTAAATCAATATGACCTTCACCTGAATGTCATTAAGGGTATCACCTGGAGGCTTGCACTGGTTTCACTCTATCCTTGTAGATAAGCCGATGAAATGTGCATAGACTAGACCCTTTCTGGTTTGGGTCTGAACACAATGAGCAGTGGGTGGTAAGGAAAAAAGGATAGTCGTTAAGTTGGACTTTACTTTCAAACTGTCCGAAAGTTAGCGCTTGTACTTGATGATACTGGTGTTTATGTGGTGTCAGCAATGACTACCCATGCCATGACTGGGTGAGAGACAAATGTCAGCAGCAGTATGAGCCACTGGCAGGACTTCCCACCTACTTGCCCGCTTTCTCAGGTCACTGTGCTCTGGATTGTGAAGATAATTAAAACTTCTAAAGGGAGTGCCTTTCTAAAGTGGTTTTGAAAAATGGAAAATTCTTCAGTCTCATAGCTGCCTGTAGCTTTACAGCTAATCACTATCGGTAAGTAATCCCAATTTTGGTCATTCTTAAAATGTAATATTTTTAATGTTCTGCCTATCCTGTAGTCCCATTCTTATCTTCTCTGGGCCAAGAGTCTATCCAGCTCTGGGATCAGTTAAGGTCTTCCGTGTATCTCCTGAATAGCACAGAAGGGTCCACGGGCTGTACTCCAAAGGGGGAGTTTTCGAAGCCCTGGTTAACCCACTTTTGAACTATAAGTTTAAATTTTAAACTGCCTTCTAGAGTGTTCCCCCAGGTGTTGTAGAGAAAAGTTTAATCTCATGGCTGTGCTGACAGACATGAAGGAGGTTCTGTGGTAGTTTCTTCTGACAGGGAAATAGATGCTGCCTCACAAAACAAGTTTGAATTTTATTCTCAAAATCTCCAGGCAGTTCCTTCTTACCTTAGCTAATAGGCATGGACAACACATTAAAAGACAACTTAAAGAAACAAAAAGATATGAAAAGAACTTAATAGAAACTGGATTTCTATTGCTGGCAAGAAACTTTTCAGAATCTTAATTTTAAATCTGTCTAATGATTTCAGACACTAATTTTTGATTTCCAGCTTGAAATAAATTCCCTAAGTGATTTAAAGGCTTCTAAAAGAAAATTTACTGGGATGCCCAGGTTGTCATGGTTTTCAATCAATAACTACTCCTTTAATAACACAGTAACCTGTTGACAAGAAATGTAGTGGAAATGTCTTCCTCTAAATCAGTCAAAGCGGTTAAGCCCAAAGAAGGAACAGATACTAAATTTCCCAGATCAGTATCTACTGTAGTGTATCTGTCACCTCTGCTGTGGGGCAGGAACTGTGGTCGAAACAGTTATTGATGCATTTTCAAATTTCAAATCTTTAGCTACTTGAAGAGTTTTTAGAGCACCTAATTAGTGATCCTTGCTTTAATGACGGACTTTGAAAGTCACAACAGACTTTGGATCCCCACCACCACCCCATCCCCCCACCTTGGGAAATCCATGGGCTGTTTTCTCCAAAGGAACCGAATTAACCTGCATAAGACAGCAAAGGAAAGTCATGGTTGTGGTAGTTTCTAAAGCTGCAAGGCAGTGCCTTGAGCACGAGTTTGCCCTTCCTGTCTCCTGAAGGAAAAGCCCCGTCTGTTCGAAGCAGCTGAGCGCCGACGGTGTTGTACTGGCTCTGAAACACGGCGGGGCGAGGACAGAGACTGGGGAGAGGATGAAAGAATCTTTCATTATTGAATTTACTGTGGTTTACCTAACTGGGCTGGATTCTTTCCTAACCCTATCTGTGAATTGTGGTGCTCCTGCACATCACTGTATGCACCTCTAACAGTTTTTGAGTGATAGAATACTTAAAACAATAAAAAGCCATTGGAGGGGGAGCGGGGAGGACCCAATAAAAACTAAAACTGGAAGGTCTGGAAAACTGCAGGTCTTTTTTGTCAGGTAAGAATGCATTTCTCATCTAAAGTAAACAGATACCAGTCACCTTTTTTTTTTTTTATGGAGCTGTGTGATTAACATGAACTGAAGATGCCTCTCCCCACTCACTGGGCGTGTTTGAAAGAGGAGGTTCACTATGAAAGGTAGGAGGATAGCAATAGAGCATATTGGTTACTTAAAGGTGACCTGCAAATCAGGTCATGCTTAGTGCCCCCAGTAATAACCATGCTTTCAGCATGTTATTCTCCAGCCTTGCCTGGATCACTGTCCTCTAGTCATAGATGACATCACATCAACTCTGCTGGACCATGAAGCAAGCTAATACCTAGGTGATTTTCATTGAATTGGATAGTTTGGTAAAGCATTCACTTTTAATTGTGTTAAATATTTCTAAAAAGCTTTTTGGACAGAAGTGTACTTAGGGGAAAGAAACTCATACTTCTTTTTTTTTTTTTTCCTCCTGAACTTGAAAAAACTCAATACCTGCCCAAACATGTTTATGGCCGGCTTGACAAGGAGAAGATTAGTAGGAATCTTAATGTATTTATACAAGTGGCAGCCAGGAAGTTACCTTCTTTTGGACTTGCCTGGTGTTGGGTTACCTTAGAAAGGGAAGGGGAGAGGGCTTTGTGGGAAGAGGGTAAGGCTTTTCAGCACAATAGGATCGAATTCAACTGCTCAGAATGAGCCTGAGAATCTGCTCAGTCAGATACATATGGAAATACACTTGCGAGGAAGAGGAATTATGCTGAGGAAAGCAGTAAGATGATCTCAGCAGCAGGATCTCAAAGTAAAGGGGGAGGTAACTGGACTGTTAATTGCTGAGGTGAGAAAACTCAGAGCCATGCCATCAGTCTTTGTATATACAGACAGATGCAAGTAAACTCTTTTCCATGACAGTGTGGAAGACTTCTCTATGTGTCTGGCAAGTCTTTCCAATGACAGAGATGGCAAAGCAGTGAAATAGATTTGTTGGGGAAACTGTGGGATATCCATGGTATGATAGCCTCAAGAATAGCTTGGGAACGCTGTGAGGTATATTTGATGCAGTCTTTGATCAGAGGGCTATGCTGGATCATTTCTCAGTGGCTTATCGACTACTTTTATTGTGTGTGACTGTGAAGAGTAAAGGAAGGTCATAGTGAGGGGTGTGGAAAAGGTTTGGGAAGAAGTGCATCAGAAAGAAAAGATAGCATTTTAATTGAAAATACCGATTTAGATAAAGGTTCCAAGGAGAACAGAGAAAGGAATGGTTCAATCAGGTGCTGTACAGATTCCTTTTGGTTATAAAATAGCAGAACTTGGAAGTCTAAACCAAGTGATTACTTAGATTTCCAACTTCCTGTCTTGTGGATAGGTCCATTAAACCATTACAACAAAAAATATTTGAAGTACCAAAATAATAAATTTAGGTAACCCATGTGCCTATGGATAGACCCGTATAAACAAGAAAACGGGGAAATTCTGCTTAAGATTTCTGAGACAACCTAGTACAGGAAGCCATATAGCCTTGTTATTAATCCTTATCATATATCTGCTTATGTATTAACAGAGAAAGTGAATTGTATTGGAATTTGCTGTGCCTCAAGCAAAGATTACTTCCACCTTCTTTGAAGGTGAATTGTCAGTCTCTCTAATCTATCAGAATAGGATGCTCTGTGAATGTGAATTATTAGCAAATGCACTGTCAAAATTAAAGTCTCTATTTGCAAAAGTAATATTTTAAATCCTAATGCTGGTAAGAACTATGACTTCATATTGTATCAGGGTTTTACATGTACACGCACTCCCCAAAGAAATAATAGTTACACCTTTTAAAAATACGTGTTAGTCCAGTAAACACTGATGAGGTGGGCATAAGCAATAGGCTCAGCCCTTTGTGGAGAAGCCGTACATTATTCAATATAGAAAAATAGTAATATTAATTTGGGTTTTTCAATTTGGTTGTAAAGCTACATTCAAACCCTCTGTACGGGTATTGAGGTCGAGAAATGCCCATTATGTGTCCTTAAATAGCAATTTGTTACATTTACATGTGCAGGGAATGATGCTTTTGTACAAATTTGGAGTTCCATACATAAAATATGAAACTATTATGGAGATATAGTGGCCAGCTTTACAGAGTTGAATTGCCTTATAATTTTGAAATACAACAAAATGACCCAGGGCATGCTATAAAAATCTTAATTTAGGAAAATGTGTGTGAAAGTGATTTGATAGCAAATGGTAATTATTTTCTTCCATATTGCTATAGCCAAATTGGTAGGAGATGGATTTTGTTTTTATTCTTAGTACAAAGTGGTTTTTTAAAAAAATAAAAAGTAAAAAAATCTGTTGTCAGCTGAAACCTTGTCTGCAGACTCCCAGCCTAAAGCAAGATTTTTACAGTCAAGTTTTAAATCCCTTGATGTATCTGTGTTTGTAATGGAAATGCTAACATAACCTTAGCTGTTACAGGGCAAACAATATTGCAATAATAAATAATGAACAAAGTGGTTTAATAATTTGAAGCAAATCATGTCACGGGCCTGGCAAGATTTTATGACTAAATTATATGGGCAGGAACCTATCAATGGACATGCTGCATAAATACCATAAATAGATGTAGTAAGGATGTATGTTCACGAAGCTGAAACTACAGTTTTCATGATCTAGGGGATAAAATGCTGTAGGAGACTGTAAGAAATTGGGTGGAAGCCTTAGGCAAATCAAAAGCCAGAACAAATGATCAATGTGTCAGTTTTTAATCAATGGCTATTATCTCTAGTGCTAATGATCTGTACAGTGCCTCACTAAATCTGCTGGGCTTCTGAATATGGATGTTGTGGTTAATGATCCATTATGGGGGCTGTTGGTAAAACTTTCCTTGCAATTGCAAAACAGGGTATTATTTTTTTTCTCTCCTTATTTTCTTTTCAGTACCATGCATAAGCTGACTGAATGTTTTCCTCTCTATAGGTTAAAGTACAACAGGAATTTCTCCGGCACGGTTTGGATCTGGTTCAGTCAGGCTAGCGCCTTCTTTCTGGCAGTCACTAGTACTTACAGTGTGCTTCTAAAATGATGCAACGACTCACAAAGTAGGAAAAGGCTGATTAATTTCCCCCTTCCTGATCTCTGATACCAAGAACAAGTTTCTGGAGTTACAGCTTGAAGGACATCTGTTTTCCTTCCAGAGGTGAAGTGTTTGGTCCTTGGTTAATTCTTTTCTTTTGCTTAGATCAGCCACAAGTGTGGAAGAGAGCAATGACCCCAGGCATTGCCCAGAGTGACTTGGTTTTTAGAGCTGTGGAGTATCTATGGTTGGGAGTTAAAAAGCAGGCAGGATGGAGGGAAAGCTCCAGCTTGTTGCACTGTTAGTATGGCTCCTTCTGCCCAAAACAGGGGAGGGGAGCAAAAGAGCCATGAAGCCATTGCACCAGCCCCATCTTAGTCAGGAAAGGTCTCCGCTTAGGCAGTTTTCTCTAAGGGACTGATAAATTTGGAGGAAAAAAGGTGGTAGTTCAGTACTAGGGAGACTTTTTATAAGTAAAAGTCCTGTCTTCATACTGCAGTGACTGTGTTGCAGGGGCCGCAAGAAGTGGTGATAAGGCTGAGATTTTGGAAAGATTGTATTTCTTTTAGATTTCACTGAGTGATTGTGGTATTTTAGAAGGTGGAGATTTAAGCAGTTAAAACCTGTTTATTTTTGTCTGTGGTTTTAAGGGCTTGCGTTGCAGCTGGCATTCAGAAAAGCCCTGGTAATACACAGCAGCTCTTTCCAAATTCCTAGCCTGATTTCTTCTGCTTGTGACATAGAGGCACAAGCAAGTCGTTATGCTATGTTAATGCATTCATTTTGTAGCTATCTGACGCTTCTCCACACTGTACCGATGGCGATAGGAACGTCAGGCTGCTCTGCAGTTAGGAGTGAGGATGGCAAGAGAATGATCCGGCGTAGCCTATAAAGCTAGGGGTAGGGCTGTGGGGTTAGACTACCTGAAGTCAATTTGTGAAACACCCTTCATCTAGGAGCCTTACATCCAGAGAGATCATGACATTTGTCTCGCAATCCACAGATTTGTCTATTGCTTCAATAATGTCTTTGTCCGACTGTAGCCCTTCAGGTAACAAGGCTTGATTTTAGTTCAAACACCGAGATGGGAAGCTGAGTTGTGATTATCTCAGCACATGTGCGCTTCTGGCCAAATTAGTTTTTCGTGATCCTAGTTACTCATCTGTGACAAAGAGAGTCTGTAGTGCCTTAATATATAAAAAGAATCATGTAATAATAATTATTATTGCTATTAACCTGTCTCCATATTATTATTATTAATCTGTCTCCATGCTTTAGATGTTCTTTGAGAGATTGCCCTTTGTCTGTTTTCAAGGCAGCCAAATTAGGGTACTCTGATTTGATACCATTTAATATTCCCCTCTTAACTCATCTACTTACAGAAAAGCATGGCAGATGTTCTTTAAACTCTAGGGAAGGCTCTGTGAGCCCCTACCAGGAAATTCGTGCTCATACCCTGTCACACGGCAGGAAAGGAGTCTCTTTGCTGGAGCTCTCCTAAAGGCAGCATACACGATGCAAAATGTTCTTGATATAAGAAAATACTTTCCCACATTTTCAGGTCTCTATTTTGGTGAAGGGGGAAAAAAAAACCACCAAGAAAGAGGGGATGTATAAACATGGGAATGCCAGAAATTATACATACTTTCCAAATTTTTCTCTCATTTAGACAAGATGAAGGCAGAAATGTATGCGCGAATAAAATTCTGTACTCTGCGCTGTATATTAACACTGTGGATTCAACTAAAATTTTCTGTCGTCAAAGTTTAATTACCTTTAATGATTTAGGAACCTGTTAAATCAGAACACAGTATTTCTCCCATCTCAGGTCATAGCAGTTTAAATCTATTAAGTCACATCTGCTGTATATTAGAAGGAATGGAAGGGTAGCCCCACTTGCCCCACATAATTTCAACAATGAGCCGTTGGTTTTACAACTCACTGCCAAATTTGAAGAAATACACAGTTTAGGCCACACTGAAGGACTGCCTTGTATCTATATAGTTCTTTGTTACTAACTGGTTGCTGTTTCTGGTACCCATCATTGGTTTGTACTCCAGTGTTTGACAGCTTCTCTTCTAGTTTCTCTTTTGTAAAGCTTTTGTGTGGTCTAAAGCATGATTAATTTTGTTCTGTGCTCCAAATTACTTGGAATATTACCATAGCTTCTGTATTGTTGGAGATACCTCATTCTGTACTTTTCAGTAATTAATTCAGCTAAAGTGACTTTACCAAGGTCTTTTGCAGGAATCGGCAGTCAGATTGCAATTCCTCCACCCCTAAACTTTTCAGAAGCTCGTCTCCCCCAAACTGTCAGTAAATTAGATTGTATTATACAATATATAGAAAGTGTGCTGCAGTTAACATTTTTTCAGTGTTCTAGGAGAGAAAGAAAATGGAAAATAAATGCAGAGTTACTAAATTGTCCTTATTTTTCCTTTTTCTTTCAAATATGAAATTCATGCTTCAAGGCTTCTCTAAGAGAATATTTGAATAGGAAAACACCCCAATCCAAGCTTGTACCTACAGATACTAAGTATTACAAGCACTTGATGCTAAGGATTCTGGAAAATCCTTCTGGTGTCTTTTTCTAATACAGGGCAGATGCTTATACTTCCTCGTAAGGTTTAGTTGCTTGTACCACAGGCACTAGCTACATCTCCAACATGAATTAATGAAAATTAATGTTGAGCATTTTATCAAATGTGCTATGAAGACATCGTATAAATTATTCTTATTTTGATTGGGTTTTTTAACTTACATTCTGACTCTGAATATTAACAACTCCTACCTCCTTACTAAAAATAAAGGAAAGGAAAAAGAAAAAAATATTCTGTCGTAGTGGCAGAAATCTGCCTGATAGCTGAATTTGACGCTTTGAAATGCTGTAATTTCGACAGAAGAACAAAGACAGGTGTTGGTAAATAAAGTGTTATTTCCCTGTTCAGACACAGCTTTAAGTAAAGCTTGGGAAGGGGAAAGTTGATGGTGTGACATACCTCACAGAAACAAACAGTAAGAACTATATTAATACCAAGATATTCAACTCCCATGCTGTAATAGAGTGCCTGTGCAAGATATTTCCATTTAAAGTGTCAGGATGTGTTTATGTGCTGCATAAACACAGTAATATCTCTTGCAAACTTTCAGAATAGCTTATCTGTGCATTTGGCAGCATTTGTAAGCACTTGAGGATGACAGACGTGGATCAGGTGTGCAGGGTGTTAGGTATGGAGTTGTAAGTGGGGAAAAAGTGAGAGTGAGGAAGAGCTGTTTGCATTTGGAGGGGCCGCTGTGGCTCTGAAAGCCTGGTGTGATGCTGCCCACGTTCCTGGGAAGGAGAAACCCTGGTACATGCTCTGTCTGCTTCCCTTCCAACTCTGGCTCTGCAGCGCTCCGAAAACTCGGCTGAAGGCAGGCACTGTACAGCATGACAGTCCGTAACTCTGCCAATACATGACTGCTCTGGATTTGACTTACCTGCCTCACTGCCATCTCTGTTCTTTCCACACTCAGCAGTTTCCAATAGTATTTAATTTGGATTTCCCACCTGTAAGGTCTGACCTGTTTGATATCAACTGGTCCTCTGCTGCTGCCTGCCTGTCTTCTGCCTCTGTAGCTCTTCCCTTCTCGCCTCTTGCAGTTTACAGAACTCGTTGGGGTTTGTGTTGTGCTTTTTTCCATCTCGCTTTATCTTGGGAAATACGTTCTGTAGGAGGGAAGGTGACCTGAAAGGCCAGAGTAGCAGTGGTTGGGAGAGAGGTGGAGGAAGAAAGGAAGAAGGAAATGAGAAGGAAATTTGAGAGTCCTTTTCATCAATAAACAATAATGCCATAACTATTTTTTTTTTATTCCTTGAATGCTGTTCTCTAAAGAACAAATGCCAATTTCCAGATTTTGTTTATCTCAGTAGTATGTTTATTTCAGAAATCATTTGGGAGGTAGCTGGAATGAATATTGTTTAATCGCAACCTGTTTGCCGTCGAGGAGGAGGAGGACGACAGAGTTATGACGAGAGAAGCTTTTTTTTGGTGTTTTGTGTTGTGTAGTTTTTTGTGGTGTTGTGTTTTTTTTCCCCAAGGGTAGGCACTGCAGTCTTTCTTTTTACGTTGTCAATCACACGTAATTAGTACTTTCCGCGCACAGAGAGTTTTCACTGTCATGTAGATTGATTGGAAAAAGGCATGTTCTCTAAGGCCTCAGTTCTTCTCCTGATGAATTAAATAGTCTTGCTATTCAAGTTAGTAAGAGCAGGCTTTGACACATATTACATATGTATACTTTCTGCGGTGTTTGAAAGGCTACTTTGACTTTCATGGGATTTAGATCTGACTCATAATGCCTGCTATCATAAACATCAGTGATCCCTTATAATAAAACATTTGGCACTATTTACCATCAGAAATGCCTCTTCACAGAATATATGCTATTTTCTGCCTTCTGCAGGCTATCACTCTAAATTTGTATTTAATTGGCACCTACACCCTATTGAAACTGGCATTCCACCTTGTGTGTGGGCTAAGTGCCATGCTGACAGATGGACATCAGTGCTGGTATGCTGGAGAGCCAGTTTTCACATTGCATATAAGTCTGAGTGGCTGCGTTTTCCTTTGCAGATAGTGAATTTGAAAATCTTAAAAGGGCTTTCATGTTTAAGGTGAAAAGGGTGCACCAATGCTTTCCACCTCCACAGCTGGAGAATAGGAAAAATATTGCGGTAGTATGAAACAGATGTATAGCTCTGGTTAGGCAGGGCTGCTGTTCAGAGGGAGGATTATCTTCATCTCCACCCTCGATTAGGTCTCCGCAGGGCACACTCTGACTTTTCAGTGACATTATTTTCATGGCTAAGCCAAGTTTCTTGGGGAATACCTGTGCTGAATACAGAAATCTGATCTGTCCTGCGTCCCATATAGGAGCCTGTCTACTGTTTCTGCTCAATAGAAGCTGTATAAAGACAGCTTTGGCAAAAGAGCATCATTCAAATGGTTACTTAACTCCTCAGTGAAGAAGCTAAGATGTTAAGAAAAAGAAATCAGTAAATATACTGTTTTCTTATTCTGCAGCATTTAATACACGTTTCAAGACTTCCTCGTCAACATTTCTTTTCCTTTCTTTGGGCAATTAGCTGCTAAGACATAAACATAATAAAAGCTAAACTGTACAAGAGAGGGGTTTTCATCCTCTTGCTAATACCAGTACAGACTTTGAATCTCAATCTGAATACTCTTTACAGATTGACAAGGGGTGCATTATTCTAAGTCGCTCCGTATTATGTGTGAAGGGTGCCCCAGCTGTGTCACTGCTGAGGTTAAAAGGTGTTAGTGCTTGCATCTTTTAAATGAGCATAGTAAATGAAAGTGAACAATTAAGTAGGAAATTTGGCTTGCTATCTCTGCATGCTGTGTTTTATTGTGGTGTTGCCAGCTTCTCTGAATGAAAATACAAGAGCAAATTAAACAGCTTTATGAACTCGCAGGAGGAGCAGTTGTTCTAGTGGCTTTCATACAAATGTCTAATTAATTCTTGAAGTAACCCAAATTGTTCTTTTGTGATCTGTGAATGCGAATTTGTGAGGAACCTGTGCAGATGAAACTAAGTGAAAGGAGGGCTGGGATTTAATGATTAGCTGGCAGTTTGCAGTTGCTGGGTCCAGAAAATTTTAGTTATCTTTCTCATTAATATTACATTATGAAGTTAATGAAACATTTGGATGAATATGTTATAAGTAATAAGGCATTAATGTTATTTTTTGAGCAGTCAGTTATGCTAATGGGCATCTGTCATTTTTTCACCAGTCCTTATTTGAGTTATTTGGGAAAGTCTTAAAATAAAGGTATGTTGCAATTAAAACCTGAAATTTAACAAATGTCTGTATTTGGCTAGTAGCAGTGAACTTAAACTGTTTTGTTAACAGACAGACAGTGTTATGTTAGGAGAAACGTTCACAGCTGTACAATGTTTGCGTCCTTCCTCTAAACATTTTAGAAAGTCTCAGTTTAAAATTCTCAAAAGTTGTATTCTTGTTTCACCCCAAACCCTTTAAAAATGGATACGAAATATTCATCGTTCGTAATTAAATACATACCAACTTCAAAGCATATACTGAAATTACTGGATTATCAAAATATTTTTTTTACGGAAATAGTATTCCTATTCACTACACCAATGATACTGCCTGACTCCCCTGGAGCAAACTGAATTAATGTTACGGTGTCAAACCAACAGCCTCAAACTCACAGATAATATTAATCCAAACTCTCCTTTCTTGTAAGCAAATTTAATGCAAGCATTTGTATCACAGAAATGCTGTTCTGTTACACATTTGAACAAAATCAACTGATTTAGGTAACAGTTGACAAGGTTGTTCTCTGCATCATTTGGAATACAGCACTCCATGAATTGTATGCATGCAGTTTCATTAACATGAAGGGGTTTTTTGTAGAGTAAGATGGAGCCAAACAATGGGCAAAAAATAAATAGCAGAGGAACGCATGGCCAGGATGCATCAAAGTGTCTGTTAATGTGCAGGCAGCTATAGATGTGAAATAATGCCTATACCTCTCCAGTAAGGATGCTAAAAGGAACTGTGCACTTTCTTGGAGATGGGAAGAACTTGCTTTCTTCATCCTCTGTTGAATAGGTAACATCTTAGCAGTTCTCCTTTACTGTATTTTTACTTGAACTTGGGAATTCCTTTTCAACTAAGAATCCTGCCACAGTCTTTCTTTGGACCAGGCTTTACTGATTAAGCATAATTTATATGTTTGAGGTTGTTTACTTAGCACTACTTTTTCCTTTAAAACTTCCGCATATGCTTGTGCTTGCTGTAACTTAGCTGAAGATCAAATTAAGCTCATCATAGCTTTAAATCAGTCTAATTTAACCTGCTGTTTTCATAGTGGAGACATAATTTAACTCCATGTTATGTGATTTGATAGCTGAGAAATGTGAACTTGGGCTACATTTCCATAGATCTGTAAGGCTTTATCCAGTTGATCCATAAAATGGAGGTGATTTCCTGTAAAAGCAAATCTCCCCACTTTACTGAGGTTTAAAATAAGCCCCTCAACTCCTTGAAAATGCAAAGCAATTCTTTGCTACAGCTTTTGACAAGAGTCAAAAACTGCACTCTGGAATAATGACATAAAATATTATCCAGCCATAATGAAAGTAAACAAGAAGCCTTTTTAAAAAAAAGAAAAGGTCTTGGGATCTTTGGGAGATAAACTATGGCTTCCACCAGGAGAAGAAATCTAAATATTACCAAATTACAGTCAAATCCTTCAAGGATAAGCTAATAGCATTCTATATCATAATCTATCTTAGTACTCCTTAGTGAATTGATGCAGGCATTGTTGCTCTCATGGGCAGCATGAGAGATGGGCAGCATCTTGGTTTGATCAGAAACAGTGTACTCAAAGGTGTGTGTCTTCCACTGTAACAGGTTATCACTAATGAGTTGAATTCATAACTGATACAATTCTGGATCTAATAAGTTAAGTGAAGGTAACCTATACCACAGCTGCAACTGTAACTCAAATGTTTCTTGTTCTCTGACCCTAAATTCACAGAATGTCATGTGAAGATCACAGTTTAACACGTGGATGAGTGTGATGAATATGCGTATGAACTTGCATCCTGGTGGAGCAATTTATTTAGTGAGAGACTTGCAAACTTACATAGAAGGGATATGAGAGCTTAACTGGAAGAAGTTACACAAAGTCTGAAAATTATATTTTAATCATAGAATCACAGAATGGTTTGGGTTGGAAGGAACCACAAGGACCATCTAGTTTCATACCCCCCCACGGTGGGCAGAGACACCCTACACCAGACCAGGTTGCCCAAAGCCCCATCCAACCTGGCCTTGAACACTTCCAAGGATGAGGCCTCCACAGCTTCTCTGGGCAACCTGTTCCAGTGTCTCAGCACCCTCACAGGGAAGAATTTCTTCATAATTTCCAAGCTAAATCTTCCCTTCTTTTAGTTTAAACCCATTACTCTTTGTCCTATCACTGCACTCCCTAAGAAACAGCCCCTCACCAGCTTTCCTGTAGGTCCCCTTTAGTTATTGGAAGGCCGTGATCAGGTCTCCCTGGAGCTTTCTCTTCTCCAGGCTGAACAAGCCCAACTCCCTCAGCCTGTCCTCACAGGAGAGGTGCTCCAGCCCTCTAATCAGCTTTGTGGCCCTCCTCTGAACTCACTCAGCAGCTCCATGTCTTTCCTGAACTGGGGACCCCAGGAGCTGGACGCAGTACTCCAGGTGGGGTCTCACAAGAGCTGAGCAGAGAGGGAGAATCACCTCCCTCGACCTGCTGGCCCACACTGTTTCTGATGCAGCCCAGGACACGGTTGCCTTTCTGGGCTGCCAGTGCACACTGCTGGCTCATGTTGAGTATTTCAACAACTAGCACCCCCAAGTCCTTCTCCTCAGGGCTGGTCTCGATCTGTTCTCCACCCAGCCTGTAGTTGTGCTTGGGTTTGTGCCGACCCGTATGTAGAACCCTCACTTGGCCTTTTTGAATTTCATGTGATTCACACTGGCCCATGTCTTTAGCCTGTCAAGGTCCCTCTGGATGGCATCCCTTCCCTCCAGCGTGTCGACAGTGCCACACAGCTTGGTGTTGTCAGCAAACTTGCTGAGGGTGCACTCGATGCCGCTGTCCATGTCGCTGATAAAGATGTTAAACAGTGCCAGTCCCAGTAC
>VWZZ01001861.1:326389-345049 GCA_013399095.1 Psophia crepitans
CTTGGGGCCTGTGGATGCAGCTCGTCAGGTCCCATGGACTTGTACACCTTCAGGTTCCTTGGGCGTTCTCAAACCTGATCATCTCCTACAGTGGGCGGTTCTTCATTCTCCCAGTCCCTGCCTTTACCTTCTGCGTCTTGTGCAGTGTGGCTAGAGCCCTTGCCAGTGAAGGCTGAGGCAAAGCCGTCACTGAGTACCTCAGCCTTCTCTGTGTCCCGGGTGACCAAGTCGCCTGTTTGATTTTGAAGGGGACACACATTTTCCCTAGTCTTCCTTTTGTCACTAATGTATTTACAGAAGCTTTTCTTCTTGCTTTTGACCTCCCTGGCCAGGTTTAATTCTATCAGGGCTTTGGCCTTTCTAACCTGGTCCCTGGCTTCCCGTACAGTTTCCCTGTATTCCTCCCAGACTACCTGCCCTTGCTTTCACCCTCGAGATAATACAAGAGCAGACTTTACTTTTATACCAAGCAACAGCTGATGGATATTGTATGGCCACCTGCCTGTTGATACAGTGCTTCTGAAAAATCTGGAGGAGAAAGAACAAAGTCTGTGTTTCCTGACTCATGTAAATCCGCTCTTAAAAGCGTGTATGAATTAGTGTATTTTATAATGAGTGACTCCAAAAGCTGAAGATGTTGACAGCATCAGGGACCCCTGATGGATTGCAATGATGCCTAATTTGTTGTATGTGACTATATGGAAATATTTCCAAGATGCAGAAGTGAATGTCAGAAATATAAAGTAGTGAAGAGCACTACATAGCCTGCTTCGATGTGCTTATAAGGCATAAGCTGTGCTGTTGGGTTATGCGTTCGTAACTCGGAGGGCAGCGAATAAGACTGGCATGTGTAAGTTCTGAAAAGAGAGTTTGGCTCAACTTTCATATATATAAATAAAGTTAATAGACATATATACATATAAAATAGATACACATGCATACTGTCTAATATATGTATGTCTTTCTTTAACAGGGGTAATAGCTCCTTGTCAGATTGTCACTCTAGCAATACCTTCAAGTTTCTGAAAGGCCAGAGCAGAGTCGTATACATTAATGCAGTCAATATTAGTTTAGTCATCCTTTGCCAAGTACAACCATATGTGGTATAACTAATTCTGTGTAACCCCTTCAGCTCTCTGTCACAGTTATTGCTAATGCACTATATTATTTTCCCGGACCCGTGACTTGCCTCTGGTCTCCCACAGGGCTGGAAGTGACAGCTCGGTAAAGACACTTAATGCCTTCCGTAGCTGCGTGTCAGCTGTAATGCCCTGTTTTGCACCTTTATTCAGGAGTGGTGGTGGTGCTCCATAGCAACGTCAGCTTCCCAGCTGTGCGGAGGTCTGTCGTGGGGAGGCCTACTGGGAGCTATTAGAGCCTATGGAAAATCTCCAGGAAAGATGCAAGGTGCAGCACACAAAGCACGGGCGAGAGAAGCTCGGCTGCTGCGTGTGCCTGAGCACTGTAATCACCGCTAAGCCCTCATGAATATGCTCAAGTGTTGCCAACGGCGCGCCTTTTGACAAAATATTCTTTTCCGTTGATTGGAAACCGAGGCCAAATATTAATTTATAATGTAATCAAAAGTATAGCCCTGAGTCGTTACTGTGCATGGCAACTGCCAGATTTGAGGGAAAGATTTCCTTATGCAAATGAAACAGTGATAATCTGCATACAAAGGGATTTTCAAAAGCAAATTGGGACCAACTGCTTCTGAAAATCCCTGCAACAGGAGAAGAATCTTACCCCCTTCCGTTGCCTTCGAAATCTGCCCTGTCCCCCATACAAATACACTACTTCTCAAACAAATAACAAGTAAAATTCAGCGAAAATCTCAAACTGGAATTCTACTTGATTACCCCGAAATCACAAGATATTTAGTAATTCAAATTAAATAAACTAACTTTTATAGATCAAGTCTTAAGACATGATCAGGCTTGTTCATTACTTGCTGTCCACGAAGCTAAATAAGGGTCATTGACAAATCTGTGCTTACTATTTCTGAGAACTTTTAAACCAGAAATTAAGTGTAATAGCATGCTTCGTAGTAATTTAAGATATATCGATAAGTTACTCAGTTGAAGTGTTAACACTGAGAATAGCTTTCAGGCTTTTTTCTTTCCAAATTTGGGCTAGCCCTGATTGTACGAACACGGACTTTTCACGAACAATGTTATGAGGCATTTTATGATTACAAAACTCTACAACCTGTTGGCTTGTGCTATTCATGAAACTGTATCATAGAAATACCAGGAAATATATCCACGGTAGAGCAGCCTATAGCCAGCTTTTTGGTGATTATTGAATGTTGCAGATAAGGATTTGAAAGTGTCTTCTTAATTTTAAATTTGCGTTTGTTGTTTTAACTTCTTTCCTTTTCTGTGCTTTTTTCCCCCCATTTCTTTACACTAAACTTGTTATTTAATACATGGAAGTTTGAGGGTTTCTTCCTCTTCTTCAATTTTATATTCGTTTTAGGTTGTCTCTCTTACTGCAGCTAAACTGCAACTCACAAGGGATACTGAGAAGAAACAGACTGAAGGCAAAATTACTCTTTTTTCTTAAATCTCCAGAATATTTCATCTGTCTGGGGGCTGTAGCTTGTGCTAACATACACAAACCAAGTGTATTTTGGAAGAAGTTGTTTCCTGTGGGAAAATGAAAAATAATGTAATCAATATCAATGCTTTCTTGCTTCCTAGTCTGCAGCTGTGGAGATGGAGTGGTGCAGGGACACCTGCTTTACTATCCCCACTTATAGATCTGAGGCGACCACTGCAAAGTGCTTTAGCCTTCCCTTTACACTGAAAGCAGCAGGAGGGTGATTAAGAAAAAATGACCATACTGTCCTTCAGATCCACCTGCTAAGGGAGTACTTTAGATTTGTGTTAGAAGCAGATGAACAAAGCATTTGAAAAGATCTAAAGTGTAGACATTTCATGCTTCTCATCGGAAGCTTTACAAAACACCAGGAATGGCATTGTAATGCCTCTGGTTGCACTGAGCAGCACCCCTGCCTGCCGGTGCTAGCGTACCAGCTCCTCTATCCATACCAGCCTTCAGGCATCAAAAATCAGCACCTAAAGGTTTTTCTGTCTATAAGGAGCACCAAAATAACAAAAAAATAGCTTTGCCTCATGGAATCTGATATTTCTGTGTAAGCGCTACATTTATGAAATACAAAATGAATTGCTTCTTGTGGTACGCAGGCCACATTGGCAAATGCTGCAATGGCCAAAATAGATTAAAACGTCAATTAAATAAATTCAGGAAAAGAAAAATCTATATCTAAAATGAAGAGTAAAAATGGAGGTTTGATCTCAGCCTTAGGAACCTGCTCAGCCAGGAACTGCTAGGAGCTGGGCAGTCACACTAGTGAAGCAGCTCTGTGTACTTGCACAGCTCTTGTCCCTCTGTCTTCATTGACTGATGTGCTCAGAGAGGGTACTAAGCTAGGGAAACCACTTGTTTGGCACATTCTAACTAGTTCATGGTTTTTGTGTGTGGTTTTGGTTTTGGTTTTTTGTTGTTTTTTTTACTCTAGCTGCTTCTCCCCTCTTATTTTGCAATTACATAGCTGTTGCTGGACTATGTGGGCCGATACAATTTCAGGTATTGCCACTAGGCATTGAAACTATCTCCCTGAGCTTGTCATTTCAGTATCTTGCGGCGTTCTCCGTTACTGTTTATTACATAGAGATTTAAAGTTTTAAACCGATGCAGTAGAAGTTTGCTGAGTAGAAATAGCTGTAGAGCGCAAGGTTAAATGCTTTGCTGAACTGGTATTCCACTATCTGTATGCACATGCAATTCTTTCTAGATTGTTAACAGAATAGCTAACAGTTTTTAATATGTAAGCCAATTTCAAAATTCCAGAGCAACCGTACATTTGCAGGATGATACTCCCTATTCATAAAAAAGGCCCTGAACAAGGTTTTCGTATATTCCGAATGTTCTCCACTGACTTTGTGTTGTCAAGGAAAAGTTTGCAGGATCAGGGTTCAGCACTTGGCCTGAAGTGTTTAGTGACCTTCTGCACCAGTAGTTTTGTTTTGCAAGGACTGACATGAATTTTACTTATCTTGACATGTGCAGATTAAGGTGTTCTTTGCTTCATCACCCATGAGAAGTAGCATCCTGAGGAAAGAATATTGACTCAGCAATTTTAAGGGCATTGGAGGTCTTAGTAGCAACATAAATTTTGCCACCATTGTGTTGGGTAATTTAGGATGCCAAAGTAAGGCAGTAACTGAGAGAACCCTTTTGTTGTGAAGTAGTTTACTTCAGCCACTTGGTGGGTTTGTCTAGATTTGGCAACCATAAAGAATACCTTATAGCCTATTATTTCTTTTGTATAGGTATATATAATAAAGAGAAAAGGTTCTTTGTCAGATTTTACAAACATACCCTGAACCAATCCAAAGTCTTGATGGTTGAGAACCAAGGGCTTGGAAACAAGAACAATTTTTATCTAACACTGGGTTTATACTCATGTACTTGTAGAGTGGTTGGATTTTTATTTTGGGGAGGGTGTGGGGATTTAGGGGAGATTTTTTTTGTTTTTGTTTTTTTATACTGCAGCTAAATCTTAGCTCTTTTGCCTAAGCTGCTACATAACTTCTTAAAATTATTGATAGGTTTTGATATGACCTTATCACTCAGCATACGGCAGTACAGATGGAGAGTGAAGTCACAGATGAGTGACAATGAGGAAAAGACTGGAAATGAGCAAAGCCTTTGATATGCCGAGAAGGGAGGAGAAAACAATCTGGTTTAACAGTTTTCTGATGGACTCCCTTTCAGGCTGTGTATCAGAAATGGCTTTCTAGAAGTGTTGAGAAGAATGATTATATTTTCTTCCAGTTTTTAATTCTGCTAAAATCTTAAGCAAATACCCACAATGGGAAGGATTCTGACATGTTCATTATCAACATTATTCTTGCATCTTCAAATTAGTCATCTTCAGGTTAGACTTGCACTATAGGCTCTAATATCTTGACCAAATAGTCAGTGGGGAGTAATGACTACCTTGAGAAGGTGACTTCCTCCTAAAAAAGGTACCCGTATTTCTTTATTAATTGCAGACACTTACGTTAAGGCTAGTTTAAAGCCACTCTTACTTGTGCTCAAAGAAATGCAGTAGATGAGGTTTCAAGCTCTGTAGCCTTATCTGAAAGTTTCATGCTTGTGAAATTATTTTTCCAAGATGCAGACACTGATAAGCATTTGAGTTGTTTTTTTGGTGGTTTTTTTTTGTTTGTTTTTTTGTTGCTGTTTGGTTTTTGGAGAGAGAAAAGGGCATTTTCAAGAGTGGGTATGTACAGCTGTGAACTTGCATGAATTAATGCTTTTAGGAAGAGGAATCTGCTTCAGCAAAAATCCTTGTACGATAAGCATGTTTTTTATTGAAATTCAAGCATTTACTTAGGAAATGCATAGATTGAATTTGAATGACAAGCTTATAATATCTCAGCAATCTGAAAAGTTGTGGCTGGAACTCGCAGATTGAGACTGGAATGGTGGAGATGCAACAATGTGTACTTTATTTACCTATACCCCAAGAATATTTTTGAGTGCTATTGAGGGCAAGAGGATAAACTTAATCAAAAAGCAGCGTTGATTTATTTCTAACAGATGCTGTGAAAATCCAAGAACTATATAGAAGAATGAGATTGGTTTTATACTCTGATCAGCTTTGCTTACTAGCCACGACATGAGAATGCATTCTCGACAATCAGCCAGCTACTTTGCATTGTTTGTTATTTGCCTTCCAAATGCTCTATCCAAACTGCGTCCTTCACAGCTGCCAAAATGTCCTACTTCCCTCCACCACATTCTGCGATATTTTCAAAGTATACTATTCTGCAGTTTTCAGTGCATCCAAAATGTAGATGTGCTGTCAAATTAATTGCATGTAGTCATCTCCCGTGCCATAATGCAAGGATTAAATACTGGGTTTTTTTACTGCAGTTAGGCATTGAGAATGCTTTAAATAGCAAGCATCTCTTGAAGACGTTGGCTTTCCAGCATGCAGCACTGTACTCCTGTAGAGCCATGGCCTGTCCAGTCATTTTAGGTTGAACTTTTTGTAGAATAAATGGGTACTGGTTGTACCCATTGCAGAAGATTGCTCTTTCTCTTACTGTGTTCATTGTATGAAGCACAAATAGTACACAGTACACAAAGGACATACAACTATTGGAGAGTGTCCAAAAGAGGGCAACAAAGGTGGTGAAGGGTCTAGAGGGGAAGATGTATGTGGAGAGGCTGAAGTCCGTTGGTTTGTTCAGCCTGGAGAAGAGGTGACTGAAGGCAGACCTCATCATGGCCTACAGCATGCTCACGAGGGGGAGCGGAGAGGCAGGCGCTGATCTCCTTTCTTTGGTGACCAGCAGTTAAACCTGAGGGAATGGCATGAAGCTGCGACAGGGGAGGATTAGGCTGGAGATCAGGAAAAGTCTCTTCACTGAGAGGGTGGTGGGGCACTGCAACGGGCTCCCCAGGGAAGTGGTTACAGCACCGAGCTTGGCTGAGTTCAAGAAGTGTCTCGATGATGCTCTCAGTCATCTGCTCTGATTGGGCTGGTCCTGTGTGGAGCCTGGAGTTGGACTCAGTGATCCTTATGGGTCCTTTCCAACTCGGGATATTCTCTGATTCTGTTCTTCATTAGTAGTTCCCATTTAATTTTCTTATTCTCTGTTCTTTACGTTGTTACTCTCTTCTTTCCCTATTGCTATATTCCATGTATGAGATCTTTTTGCATATGAGAGAGTCATTTCATTATTAACCCCACATAAAAGGCAGTATCTGCAATACTCCTGTGAAATAAAAGTAAAAACTAACTAGAAATAATTTCCTGCTTGTCTTTTACTTTTCCAAGGGAGTACAAACTCTATAGCTGGCTGACTGCATGAGTAGGAATTATGTGGGAAGGAGCCAAAGTCTCCCACCACCTGTGCAAAAGATGGACCTCAGCTGAGAACAGCCTGGCGGTGAATCTCACTGTCTCTGCTTTGATATGTAGGGCAGGTCAGGCTTCTATCACATGGTACAAGATTACTGAAGGGGTTTCATTAGAAGTGGTTTCATTGCAATACTAATCAATTTCTTTTCATCACTTTAGATCATCTTTAATTTATCCTTAATCTCGAATTTACTTTCTGCACTCTCCACTTTAATTTTCTGATTGTTTTATTTACTGAAATAAGATAAGGTAGTCTGAATGGTGCCGAGAAAAAGAATTACCAAGTTCTGAAAGAGAATTGTGAATCGTACAAAAAAAGGAGGATAAAAGGGAAGGAAGAGCAGAACTTTTTCCTTTCTATTTTTAATGTCATCGTGCTGACTCTTGAATAGAGAAGTTAATAGATGTAGTTCACGTTGGTTTGTACAATATATAGAAAACTGACGATGAATGTGAAATAAATAAAAGATTGATAGGAAACGTCACCTTAGATTCAACAGGTCAGATTCTCAGCTGGTGTAAAATGAAGCACTGTAGATTTCTACCTGTTTAAGGTCAGGCTGAATATATTTGCAAATGGTTATCCTATATTGCTATTTTATACAGCCATATAACTTTCTAGTCTGCTTTTTATTCCATTTCAAATTATTCCTCAATTGATGCACATCTAAAAACTTATTAAAGATCAACAGTGGAACAATATAAAAACTCTACTGTAACATTATGGATTTAAATGAATTCTTCATATCAAGTTAACTAAAAAAAAAAAGTTGTCTAAAAAGTAATTCCTTCAGAGCTGTCATTCTACCTTAATTTCAGTCACTCAGGGAAAGTTTGCAAAACACCTTTGTATTGTAGTTCTAGATAGAAGGCTTCAGGCATGCGATGCGATCTGTAGGTTTTTTGGGGATAGCTCCTCCCATGTTCATTTTAAACAAATTTGTGGGCCAAGATGTTAATATTATAGAAATCAAAATTCTTTCTTTTTTCTATGTGACCTTGTAAGAATTGGAAATTTGTGGATTTTCTGTGTTTCTACATTCAGATGTGCATGAATCACAAAATACAGAAAGCAGATAATTGGCCACGTTTCATTTAAAAAAAAAACAACAAACAAACAAAACAAAGCCAAAAAAAAGAAAAAGACAACACAAAACCCCCTAACTTGTGAACTGCAGAGCTAAATCTGTCTCTGAAGTGATTACATGTGGAAATAAGACTGCCCCTTATTTTGCTGAATAAACTAAAGGCTATTGTTAAAATGATCTTTAATGCCCTTCTAAATCTTTACTTTAGTAGCCTTCTGCTATGAATAACGACTCTGACCTTCCTGACTTTTCTCATGGTATGAGGTGCTATCCAATATTCACAGAACCAGCAGGAGTCTATCTTTAAAGGAGTCCCAGTGAGATGCTTTATTTGCCCCCACACCCCTTCTTTTCCTTCTGCAGTTTACAGTGGAAACAAGTTCTTTTCTGAAGCATCGTTCCTCGTTCCGGTGTAGGATATTCCCTAACCGAAATGCTGGAAATCCTGTTGCGGCAGAATAACCCAAATCACTTGAAGGATTAAACTGAGTCTATAATATGTGGTGCACTTACATTAAAAAACAATTATTTAAAATTAGTTTGGTAGTTTTACCACGTGCAGGTTGCTATTAAGTTTTCAGAAATGAATTCTGTGAGTTGTACCTAGTAACGTAGTACTCAGTACCAAACCCTTAGATTTTAGGGTATGTTTCGTTATTGTTAAGTTTTATGGCCTCTGAAGCTGAAAGCCTCTCTCGTATTTCATCGCTTTTGAAATGGAATGATAAAATTTTAATCTAAATTTTATATCAGAAATCTCAGCCATTGCTCCAGGGGCTTGAGGCGTGTGCAGGAGGAGTGCTCACCAGGGCCCTTTCGGGGAAGCATTTCTTATGAAGTATTTCTCAGGGTGCTAAGCTGCTAGGATGCACAACTGCACAACTGCTTTGTGGTGGGTTGGTTTTTTCGTTTGTTTCATAAAGGTGACGCTATTTGCATTCCCATTAGCGAATTCTTTGTGTTGCACAGATCAGTCTCTGAGACTTTCATTCAAAAGCCGACAGTAGATCTTCCTTTGTGTAATCTGTCTGTAGCAGGGCAGCTAAAGGCATATCCTAGGCTAAGAGGTTGTTCAGTAATGTCAAACGAATCCCTGGAGCCCTGCTCTCTGTCATATTATTTTCTGCGAATGCTGACACAAATGAAGCGAAGCATTTATTTATATTCATCTACCTATTATTATGGTAATAGAATTGCTATTGTCGTATCAATATGAGAATTTAAATATATGGGGTGTAACTTTATGGTCCTTTTCTATGATTACTTCCCCATTTTTTCCCAAAATTGAAATGGAAACTGAGGTGGAGTTAAGAAATAGTATAACTTTGTTTCTGCACGAGTAAGGAAGGTAACAGTTCGAGAGATAAAAATAGTTATACCTTAGGTGAGGGACTATAGTTAACTGCTTCCTGCACCTATATAAGTGAAATATATCCAGTAATATATGACAAGCTGTGTAACTACAAAGGATACCTTAGACTGCCAATGTGTGGTGAGGCAGAAAGAGAATACACGTTTTCTTCGTTCTCCTGAGAAAAGTGAGTATCCATTGTGAGCTCCATTTATTGAAGTGCATTATTGTACTCATAAAATGCTTGTTGGTTATGGTTCAAACAGAGGAGAGAGTAATTTAACCCCTAGCTTGCAGAAACATCCAAGCACTTAGAATTTCCATTTAAATTAAACATTAAAACATGTAAGGTAGCACCCTCACTTGTAAGGGAAACCAGATTTAATTTTAATTACCTAGTTGACTGAAAAAACGTGACTTGTTGGTGTCAGACCCTTTTGAGTCATGTATGTATATATTTATATAAGTAGTTGTGATCTATTGGTTGTGAACTTCTTTTTAATCTTCTTTAAAAAAATCCCACCTGATTATAAAAATAGCAGAGGCCACTAACTGTTATCTCTATTTCAGTTGTTTTTGTAAAAACTTTCGAGAAAAGTATGTTCTACTGCTGACTCCTGTTTAGTTGCGCATGTCTATGGAAGTAGCTGTGCCAGGTCTTTTAAATATAACTGCTGTAAATTTTCTTTCCCTTTTCACCTTTCTGCTTCCCTACTTGTCCATTGTGAGTTATGGCATGATAACAGTTCTGATTTGGGGCTGCTAAATGCTTGATGTCTTTCCTATCCTTTCTTAATGCTAGTTTATTTTTATGTTTCTTGCTCCTAGATGTTTGGCTGTCATCCACCTTTCATTGCATGGAGGATTAAGTGGTTGATAACTGTTCCTCTCTTATATTGTTTCTAGTTTTCTGCATCTCCGGTGTATAAATATACAGTCGCTTTGACAGTTTTCTGTCTTTTGATGGTGGTTGGTGTTGGTTTTCTGTTGGTGGTTTTTTGTTGTTATTTTTTTTTTACTCTCTAGTATATCCTTCTGTGATTTTTATAGCTCTACAATATCCATTGCCTCAGGGTATGTTCGGTAAAATCCTGCAGGAGTTTGAGTCTTTAAGAGGTATCAGTTTGTTAATAATGTTACGGGACTTGAAAAGCAAGAAAAAAAGTGGTATTTGTTGTAAGAGGAATTCATTCACTGTGGCATTTTGGCAGATATATTGATATATAATTTCTTTGAACTTAGAGCTTTTCTGTCAGCATGAACTCTCTACTTGTTTAGTCTCAGTACTAGCAATGTAGGTGCATGTCGTGCATGTACACTAATAAAAAATGTAGCATTATGCTTTACATTCTTGTATTCATTTTGACTTTCAGTTTTCAAATTATTTACAATCTGTATCTTAGCTATGTGGTACAATGTATGTACCCTTTATTGCCTTTTACATTTTCCATGTTGTAATTAAGTCTCTAGGTAGCCAGCAATTGTTCTGTCCCTGGTCGTGTGTGTCTGAAAGAGATGCACTGGTCAGGGCTATCTTACTGAATAATCAAGAAAACACATGCTTTTGACTTAAAAGGGGGAACAAAAAAAAAAAAAAAGTAGATCTATTTGGTGGGAAGCAAAAGGCTCAGGGGTCTTGTTAATGAGAGAATGAAAGATCATGAGAGAGAGAATATTTCACTCCTAGGTCACCAGTTCAAATGCAGACTAGCTTAATAGTTAGTGTAAGTTGTTACCATCTGACAGCTGTTCCATAATCCATGAGAAATGGAAAAATCGTCACAATCTAGTTTCTCTGGCATCTAGATCTCTAAATGTCAACATCTTACAGTCATAACTTGCACAGGGTTATTAATCATTTGGTTTACCCTTGCAGACATTGAAGTGGAATATTACAATTCTGTATCTAAAGAACACTTTAACTTTCCCATTCTTAAAATATCGCTCTCTGGGACAAGGTGGAAGGATATTTGAAAGTTACGGTGAGAAGGAGAGAGGTACCACCTACCCCTGCTGCTGGCAGTGCTGAGGTCCTTGCGTAATTGGTTGAGGATAGCAAAGACGCTCAGCATCACACAATAAGGACCCTTTCTTTAAATAAGCATTACTGGAAGTTTTTCATGAGTAAATACAGAGTAATAATTCCAAACTGATGTTGAATAACAGATTTCAAATCAAGAAAACAAATAACATTGTGTGTTTCCTTTGAATTCATAAACCTGAGGTGATGGTATCTATTCTAAGCTGTAGCTTCTAAAATTCTTAGGTTACACTGTTGTGTGTATTAATGAAAGTTAAGAACAACACACTTAAATAGGTGTAGTATTTATGTAAGTACACTGATTGTAGTAACAAATTATGGCATTTTTACTTTGCAATGCCTGAAACAGTAAAATAAGTGCATGCCTATATATATGTATCAGTTGAACACAAAACAATAATTAAATTACAATTTATAGGTTTGGATTTTAATAAGCAGAAAATTTTTATATTTATTTGAAGGCACCAAAATTTATAGGACTTGATTTTGGAAGATTTTAATAAAAAACACCTGAGAAGATATGTCTGGGCTCAAAGTGACAAAGCACTAGTATGCTGCATAATTGATATTTATGCAGTACTTCACTGGATGGAAAAATTAAAAATTATAATAATAAAGTCAAATTACCCCAACTGGGGGAAAGTAAACCAAGGAACTAATTACTTGGGTGTCAGCAATGTTACAATTCTAGTCCATTTTCTGTCTTTGATTTGGAAATAGAATATTAGAGCTTCTTTGGGCAGGATTCATTTTTAAAATACAAAATGAAAAATACTGTCAACTGTTCATGTCATCTTTGTCATCTGTCTGCTTGCTTGAAGGATTTGGGAACTTGTGTGCCTCTGTACCATACCTCAGACCACAGGAATCAGAGATATTCAATGGGTTAAGATTTATTTTAAGGCTTCAGATTTGTTTGACATTAGTCTACTTTATAATTTCTTACATCCTTTTGGCTTCAACAGGCTTTGTAAGCGTTCGGTGCTTGGCACCTCAGGAGGAGTTTCGTTTTTATTCGCATAGATTCATTTTGCTCTTTGGTGCATCTTGTAAAGGCTCATCAGGTTAATGCAAACCCAACCCAGCTGCTAGGAATGGAGAAACATAATTTTGAAGAGTTTTTGGCTGTTATAAAACATAAATGATGCATAGTGCTGGTAGATTTGTAAGGGAAAAGATCTCTTGTTTCAAATGGTAGAGTGCATCACAGCAGCTGCTCTTTATATGTAATTAGAAGCCAGATGTGGTGGAAAGCTGGTCATTTACCAGTAGCTAACAACAGACATTAAAAACTTACTTCATTAAAATAAAAAATGCAGCCAATACATTAACGGAACATGGAAATTAGTGAGCATAAACCAGATTTGATTTAGCTATATGGCCTTTCATGAACCATATTTCTAAATTAGCAATTGTATTTATATAAATGTAAACAGCTATAGTCTGTTTTGGCATTTTGTGAATTACCATCATGAAATACTCATTTCAAAGTGGTATGTTTTTCTGAATATAATAATAGTTTTAGACACTCTCTGCTCCTCAAACACCTTTTTTCTCTGGATTTAAAACTTTTGTTGTTTAGCTATTTTTTTTTTTAGGGACACATGCTTGGAAGATTCTCCCTGTTACTCTCTCTGGATCTAAAGACCCAAGAATTACTTTCCTTAAACATGTTTTCGGCTTTCAAACTGAATATACACAGCAGATGTTCAGTGTGGTGGCGTGTAAGAATTGGTTTCTTGCAACTTGTTAGTGCATCGAGACTTAGTTGCAAACAGGACCCAGAACGAAAATAGCTGATGATCAGTAAGTAAAAAAGAGTCTCCTATCCACGGGCTTTCCTATCTGAAGACAGGAGGCAAAGCTGACAAAAAAACCCATCAACATTAAAGCTATTTATGTAAAGTGGCTCTTCATTTTTACTGTTGATTAAATTACCAAGATGTAAGCTCAGTTCTTTCTGATGTGATCGCATAGTCTGTGAGATACAACCAGCTGATGGAACTGGCTTACTGTTTACTGTAACTTGAAAACAAGCACAAGGTCCTGCAGGCATATAGTACTACATAATTTTAAGTTTAGTCTTTTTTTTCCCCCCCATTTTTATTGCCAATGCAGCTTTTCTTCTCAGGTCAAACTAGTTAGAGAAAGAGAATAGCTAAAGAATTAATGGAAACTCTTTACTTGCAAAGTGAAGTGCTTTACAGGTACGTAATTTTATTTTCAATAGCTACCAATCTTGGGGTCAGGGGCTTGTTTCAGGTGTGCTCTGTTCCAATTTGTTTTGCAGAAAAGAAGAATTTTTGTCATGAGTTGAATGCCTCAAAGCCTCATGTGAAATACTGAAGGTGAATAATGTTCCCTTAAGTTATTTTGTCTCTGTCAGTTTTACATCTGGTAAATTTTATACTTAATTCTTACATTTTGCTTAGAAACATTAGTAAGGGATTTATACTGTTCAACATCATCTGACGAATAAGCAACCTTGTGTGTATATATATATATATACACTCATATATAGGGTAAAGTTTGGGAAGAGGTGTTAGTTAAACATTCTGGAAATATTAATTATCTGTCATTAAGGTAGTGGAAAGTTGAAGCAAGGAATGGATCAAATACTTGTACGTTGCGGATACTGAGTAAAACTGATTTTAAATTTTAAAGAAACTTCAGTAGAATTATTCACATTTTCTTACTGTTTTCTGAACCATCTTTTTCCCCCTTAACTTAAAAAATAACTAGAAATTAAGGGCAGACCTCTTGTTTATTCTCTTTCTGAAAACGTATGTCCAAATGGCGTGGATATAACCATAACTAAAATGTCACTTTTGTGGGTACATGTTAGGGTCCTTTATTTTTAATCAAGTAAGCAAGGCTTAAAATGTAGCTTGTGTTCCCGACATAGTTTTGTAAAAGTACACACTCATAAAATGAGTGGCAAAATGTGGAAAGAAGAGAAAATCTCATGCAAACTTAATGCAAGTTGGTGATTTGTAGGGCAAATAGAGCAATGGGGTTCCAAAGTTTTTTGAAGATGAATAACAGCTTGAAAAAACTACTGATTCAGTGCTATGCAGTGCGTGCTTTTTGGAATAATCTGTTTTAATAAAATGATTGTCTGGCATCCATTGCCTATCTAAGATTTCTTGAAGTTTTTATGGTAGAAAAACTTCATTATTATAGTGATAGTTACAGATTTTAATTTGTGTCTCATTGCAGGTTCTTTGCAGAGTTAAGGATGGTGGGAAAAGTGAATTGTCACCAATAAAATAATGTTCCTTTGAGTACATCTCTTGCCTTTTTCCCTTGGCAAACATGTTCTTTAGGGCTTTTGTGGGAAAATTAAGCATGTTCTTTCAGGTTTTTTGTTTCTGCTGTCACAGCTCAGTCATGCCAGCTCCACCTCCAAATGCAGCCTCGCCCTCTGAAGTCCTTTTAGTTACCTGACAGGTGCCTAGCTCAGCCTACCTGCAGTTTTGACAACACGAGTGAGTGGTGGGTTGCCCTGAGCCTGGCTGTGTTAATTAACTGTTTGGCCCACGCAGGCGGGGTGTTTGGCAAGGGGATCTCCTGCTGCTGGCTGCCCTTCGGTGAGAGCACTAGTGGGCACCTCTGTTCAGGTGCCCGTTTCCACCACCTGGAAATGCAGCGATGTGTTTGAGACCCTTCACCTCTCAAATTTGGTTACGGTTTGTGAACAGATTCAACACCTATTATGTTCTTGGATTCAGAGTAGAGATATGGCATAGAACTGTATAAATCTTGTTTTGAAGGAACGCAGAGGGAGTCAGATTTATTCATTTTGGTTTAGGCAGCTGTTAGCGGAAAAAAATGTTTCTAATATGTATAGGCTATATTCACCTATTAAGGTGTATTTTTACTGTCATTTCTATGCTAGTTTAACATTTTGTTCAAACAAAAGTGAAAACTACTTTCAGATCTATCTGCTTCCATGGGATTTGAGGGGAATTCTGATTACACGAAGAAAGATAGGAGAGATACCAAAAAGTTAATCTGCAGATACATATGTGGAAAGCCAGCTGCAGATCCAGGATATAGAGTAACTTTAATAAATGCTGTATGTAGTTTTAGAAATACGGAATCCTCTCTTATTTTGCATATGGAGGTAACGGCATGCAGATACAAAGATTGAGGAGAATGTGTGTCTAGTACTTTACAAATTAAAATGAGCAAAGTGGGCACAGAGGGATAGATTGGAAATTCAGTGTTGTAAGAGGTGCTCACCAGTTCAGCCTTGCGCAGTCTAGAACGGAAGCCTGCAAAGACAGCAGTACGCAAAACAGTAACGTAGCCTATGGCTTACAAAAGCCAGAACAATGTTAGCTAAGGAGGAAAACTGACAACTTTCACACAAAGAGGAAATGAAAGTGGTACTTCTGGTTATCAATGCCATTTGGATTGCCAGAGCCCCTTTCAAAAGAACAGAAAAGTCCATGTGCTTTGGAGCTCATAGAGATAATACGGCATATGCGGTATTTAAGAAAAAACTACAGTGAGAACTCTGAGTAATGAAGGCGTATTTGAGAAGATTTTGTATCTATTATGTTGCATTCAAAACTGAATGGGCAAAGGCAGAGATTGCAGTATGAAGTTAAAACTACCATCTAGGATATACTGGAAATTGAAGAGAGTTTTGTATCTTGAACAGTTGAAGAAAAAGCTTGTAAAGGAGCAGAAATTGCAGGCTGCAAAGAAAAGCTGAAAACAGGAAAAAAATGATACAGTTTTCACCTGCCTCAATTAAAGCATACAATGAATATTGCATTCCCTGATTGAAATTCAAGCTATTCTTTTTTAATACTTTGAGGCTTAATTTAATGGAGGCATTGGATAGTGCAGATTGGATAGTGCTCCTCTCACTCTCTTTTCCTGCATTCAACTTTTCTTTTGTAATATACATACTTACAGATAAAACAAAGATGGGAGTTTATAGCTTGCTATTGATTAAACTCCTTTTCCAGTTGATTTAATTAGGTCCTTTGCTCCTTGAAAATCTGATCTGAAGCTTAGATACGGATACATTGCTTCAGGCATTCAGGCTAAGGTGATGGAGAGAAGCAATGAGCCCATTGTGAATGACTTGGAATAGGGAGCGTGCGGGAAGCCAGGCGACAATCAATCAGTGCTCCTTGCCTTTAATAGAAAACTCTCTAGTGCAGAAGTTACTACTGGGAACAGAGAGATGCAAATGAGAGCGTAGATAGCTGTATAAATGCAGACTGATAAAGAGGGAGACCTGGAACATTCTGTGTATATTTTTATTCAGTCCACACAGGTTGAGAGTTGTGGTGGTTTTTTTGTGGTTGTGGGTTTTTGGGTTAGTTTTTTTTGGACATGATTAAAAAGAGAAATAAGAGCAGACTGGAAGACCTGCCTTTTACCAAGGCATGATAAATGAGCTTTATATACAGTTATTCTAAATGGATGCAAGGACATTCTTAGATGTATGTGACCTATTGACCATCTAGCAAGACAGCAGTACTATAAGGCGAGATCCACTGATATTACAGTAAAAATAATTAACTTATATCTGGCAGGAGTTATTTTTAGGAACATGACAAGTGATGAGACTACAGTTAGTACGACTACTGCTTTCTAGCATCTCAGGCCCTTTGTGGAGGCTGTCTCCTTACTGTATTAAAGATATTCATTTTTCAACTCATCAGTATTCTTACTTCTTTCAGGCGCAAATAGGAAACAGTCTCCATACTGCCTAGCTATTTTTCCCATGAGCAACAACTGTACATACATACAGGATACAATTCTAGCTCTAAAATAGTAACTTATTACTGCATATTTAAATAACATCAAAATATGGAAGCCCAAAATAAGATGACTATATTTCCTAAAAGTATTTCATCGACTTTCTTAGTTCAATAGGCTACGTACTTTCAACTAAACTCTGAGTTATTGCAAATTCCAGCTATCCCTATTAAAATGTTGAAATTTCTGTGATCTAAGCTCACTTAAGAATTGCACATACAATACCAGATCTTTAGGTAGGCTCAGGTAAATCAGTATGAAGTAATGTAAGTGGCTTCAGCAGAATTATGTGTATTAATGCTACAGTGCAGAATGCCTGTAGAGGAAAATGGTCTTAATCACTTCAGACAAGGTAAAGTGTGGAACTTGAAATGGGAAAGCTAGTGAAGACCTTCTTTTTGGTCAGGTGACAAGCCAAGAATCAAGATTAATGAGCTGCAGTTGTGGGGAAAAAAAGGACATTGTTTTCCTCTGTCTTCGTAGTTGGAACATATGCATGTAAGATGAAGTATGTTCAAACTTCAGTGTTTGGCAGCTAGTTCAACCTCCTGCTGAAGGCAGGACTAACTTCAAAGTTCACATTCTTGATATTTTGTTCTGTTTTGTGGATATTAAAATAAAGATCCTGACTTTATCCAGAGCCAATTTTTCAGAATTCACTAGGCAGGAGAGAAAGGTTTGCTTATTTCTGCTGCCCAGTACTATACTAGCAAGGCTTCACCCGTTTTGCCAAAATATACCCTGCCCATGTAATAAATGGGTGGGGGAGGGGGGGGAGAGCAGAGAAAGGGAGAAAGAGGAGGTCCATCTGTCTCAGACTCCTTCAAGAAAAACATGAAAGGGATGAGTCCAGCAGCGGTGGATGAGGCAAGTCTTTCTGTGGGGACAGTGAGGTCCAGATCTTTATTTCTTTGAGTCTTATTTCCCTCCCATGCTAAGGACAGCGATGCACAAAGCCCAGCAGAGGGGAGTGGGCAGCGCTCCCTGGAAGAGGAAGCACACCCTCCTGGGCTAGGGTCCTTGGGCAGGGACATCCCCACTAGCCCAAAAGTGTGGCATGGCTGTGGTTGCATCCATGGGATTTTGTCTCTTAGCTGTCTCAACTCAACCCTTGTGTGATATGGCACATGCATCCCTAGACAAAGCCCAGTGGCTGCTGAGCAGTCATGGAGGTGCTGTATGCAAATATACTAAAGATGCCTATGGATGAGTATCTGCAGTATAGGTACCAAGCCACAGATTACTTCGAATGCCATGTGGTGTGAATGCGACCAGGCAACTATAAGCACAGGTTGTGAAGAACAGTATGGATGTGAGCCACTCTGAGATGGCTAGTGTAGGAAATGGGGGTTGATCTGAAGCAGCTCAAAAAGATCATACAAATACAGGTGGCCCATGAAAAATTTGGGAGAAGCATAGAATCCCTAAGGTT
>VWZZ01001862.1:0-27482 GCA_013399095.1 Psophia crepitans
CTCTCCAAAGAAGAGCGAGCTCAAGGGAAGGTTACTTGTGGAGAATGCTGTCTCAGTTCCCTGCTCATGATAGAATATTCTTCTAGGTGCCCAAACGGTGACTACTGCTCCAGCAGGCACTTCCAAAAGAAACAGCATGCAGATGTTGAAGTGATCCTCACTGAAAAGAAAGGCTGGGGGCTGCGAGCTGCCAAAGATCTGCCATCCAGCACTTTTGTTTTGGAGTACTGCAGCAAAGTGCTGGATCACAAAGAGTGAAGGAATATGCCCGGAACAAAAACTTTAACTATTATTTCATGGCCCTGAAGAATAACGAGATAATTGATGCTACCCAGAAAGGAAACTGCTCTCGTTTTATGAACCACAGCTGTGAACCAAACTGCAAGGCACAAACGTGGACTGTGAACGGGAAGCTCAGAGTTGGATTTTTCACCACTAAACTAGTCCCATCGGGCTCAGAGCTGACGATTGATTACCAGCTCCAGAGACACGGCAAAGAGGCTCAGAAATGTTTCTGCGGCTCAGCTAACTGCCGGGGTTACCTGGGAGGAGAGAACAGGGTCAGCGTCCGGGCCGCCAGAGGGAAAATGAAAAAGAAGCACTCCCGTAAGAAGAATTCGGTGCACAGGAAGCTGGAAGCGCTGCTGGAGAACAGAAAAGGTCTGTCTGATAAGAACCAAGTTCTCAGCTTATCCTGGCTGATGGTTCAGATCAAAACTCTGAAGCAGAAGCTCCTCTGCCTCAAAATCCTACAGAACACGCACTCGCAGTCCTGCCTTAAGTCCTTCCTGGAGTGTCATGGCTTATCTCTCCTCTGGATTTGGATGATGGAGCTGGGCGATGGAAAAGGAAGCACCGCTAACAACCTGAAGTTGCAGCTGGAGATTATGAAGACACTAGAGCTTCTGCCTATACCTACCAAGAACATGCTAGAGGGGAGCAAAGTGCTTCCCATTATTCAGCACTGGGCTCAGACCAAGACTGCTGTCCCTCAGCTCAGTGAAGGGGATGGCTACTCAAGTGAGAACACCTCGTGGGCTCACATGCCAGTCAACACGCTGGATCTTTCCACCAAGCAGAGTGCTGAAAGTGACACGGACACCCCCAAGAAGGTGGTGTTTCGAAGACTGAAACTGGTAAGTGAAAACAGCATGGACAGTGCCATCTCAGATACAATCAGTGAGCTGGAAGAGGAGGAGAGCAAAGAGGACCTGGACCAGCTGGAAGCTGCCCCGATGGAGGTGTCTGAGGAGCAGCAGCAGCAGGAGATCAAAGCCACCACCGATGTGCCAGTGGAGAACATTAAACCCCAAGCTGTGGAGCTGGAATCTGAGCCTGAAGCAGAGGCCAAAGAGAGCAGAAGTCCCAAGCTGGAAGAGCCCATTATGATGGAAACACCATCTCAAGACTGTCATTGTTGAGACGGACACGACACATAAGGCACCATTCCAACATCCGTGTTCCATTTATTGTATTTCACACCTAGCTTTTATACCTTTTCTACATATATGTGTCTTGATATCATTGGTGCTTATTACATATACATAATTAACTATTGGTCACAGCTATACACATCAGTCTCTAGCCAAACTCATCCAACTCCCTTATCTTGCGGTCTCACGAGTTCTTTCAGCTCCTGCAAGTTGTTTACCTTTCTTCTATCCCGGGAGTTCTGCATCTTCACGGGTACATAACAATCTGGTCGAGGTCAAATGCCTCATGCTCTGCCAAGGGATCTGCAGACCCGATGCAGTTTCCCACACAAGATGAAGAGGAAGGTGTATCTGATGTCAAGAGCGAGAGAAGCCAAGAACAAATGGACAAAATCATGGATGTGTGTGATTTGGCTACCAGGCTGCTTGACAGCTGGAAGGAGCTCAAGGAGGTGTACTGGATCCCAAAGAAGAGACAAGCAGAAAAGGAAAACAGTGCTGACCGTGGGAGAGATGCAGCCGGCCCCAGGGATCAGACTCCTACTCCCAAGAACCCTGTCCTGAGCAGAGAGAGGGATCCCAAGAGGCAGAGCCAAAGTAAAGAGAAGAAGAGATAGAGGGACTCGTTCCCTCCGTCCTTGACGTACAAGCGAGGAACCAAGAGGCTGGAGGACTGGTATGACACACCAGCATCTTTGAAGAAGAAAGTCCAGCTTAAGGATCGCAACAGGCTGTCCATGGAGGAGCGCAGGAAGCTGTTCGTGCAGGAGGTTGCCCAACGGGAGGCCCAGAAACAACTACAGCAACTACAAAACCTGGGGATGATGTTCCCCCTGCCCTACGACTCCATGGGCTATGGCACGCCCCACCACAGCTTTATCGGCTACCTGCCTGGCTCCCCCATGCAGGTCTACATAGACCCCAGCAACCCCAGTGCTGGCAAGGTGTTGCTTCCCACGCCCACCATGGATTCGATGTGCTTGCCGGCGGTGTACAAGCACCCTCAGACTTTGGTTGGGCACACGCTAGAACCAACCTTCACTACTCCTCAGTCAGTACCAGTAGTCCAACATGTAGCCAATGATGGAGGTTACAACTCTGCAGTATGTAGCACAAAGTGACACCGTTGTCCATCGAGAACCTAACATGGCCGTCTCACCTGTGGTCGCGGCAGGACTGGTGCAGAGCCAGAGCTACGGGGTCTGGGATTCCATCCAGCAGACTGTAGCTGTACAACAGCAGTACTCACCAGTCCAGGCCCAACCAGCCATATATTACCAAGGAGAGACCTGTCAGACCGTTTATGGTGTGACATCCCCCTACTCACAGACGACCCCACCGATCGTACAGTTACCCCCAGCCAGGTCTCCAGTACATCCAGGGCCAGCAGATTTACATGGTTCACCCACAGGGAGTCATAGCGCAGCCACCGACTGCAGTAACTACAATCGTTGCAGCCGGGCAGCCTCAGCCCATCCAGCAGCCGGAGCTTGTGGTGACCAATAACCTCCTGGACTTGCCTCTACGATTCCCTCCAAAACCCAAAGCGATTGTACTCCCACCTAACTGGAAAACAGCCCAAGATCCGGAGGGAAAGATCTATTACTACCATATGGAACATAAAGCTGAAATGGACCTCAGGACCCCAACATATGACGAAAACCCCATGAAGTCTTCCAAGAAGCCCAAGACAGCAGAAGCGGACACATCGAGCGAGCTGGCCAACAAGAGCAAGAAGGTTTTCAGGAAGGAGATATCACAGGTCATCGTGCAGTGCCTGAACCCCTTCCACAAACCCGACTGCAAGGTGGGGCAGATCACCACCATCGAGGACTTCAAGCACCTGATGTGCAAGCTGACTCATGGCGTCATGAACAGGAGCTGAAATATTGCAGGAACCCGGAGGATCTGGGATGCAACAAGAACACAAAACACAAGACAAAGGAATACGTTAAGAAATACATGCAGAAATTCGGGGCCATCTACAAACCCAAAGAGGACACGGATCTGGAGTAATACCCTCCCCAACTTCCCCCCTCCCCATTTTATTATTATTTGTTGTTGTTGTTGTTATTATTATTATTATCATTGTTTTATTTATTTATTTATTTTAAGAAATAAAATGAACTTCATTCCCTACGGCGTGAGGCAGTTCGTGCTGCCGGGGAAACCCACGGAGGTAAAGCCAGGCTTTGCTAAGCCGGGCTTCTGGCAGATCCCCAGCCCCAGCAGTGCTGTCAGGCACACGCGACACTAAGCTCTGTATTATATTTTAACGCATATGTTAATATATTGATAATTTCGGGGGGATTTTTTTTTTTCATTTCTTTGCTTTTAGCCCAAGATATGCTGATACTGTGGGAACACTTTGCAAGGATAGTTTAGGAGTTATTATTACTATTTTTATTTTTTTTGTTTTTTGGTGTTTCCTTGGTTTTATTTTTGGTTCCAAGATGTTTAATCTCTTTTCATGTAAATATTGCGGAGCAGGGCTGCCCCTGGATTTTTGGCAGGCCTCGTGCCATGTCGATAAGATTTATTTTACTGCTTAAATCATTTTACTTTATCCAATTTTTACAGAAATTTATGTAAATTTGTTAAAATAAAATTAAAATTAAAAAAAAAATCATGCCTGAGAAATTTGGTCGTGTTCTAAGATGGGGTCACAGAATCAGTGGACAAGGGAAGGGCAACCGACATCATTTACCTGGACTTGTGCCAAGCTTTTGACACTGTCCCACATGACATCCTTGTCTCTAAATTGGAGAGACATGGGTTTGATGGATGGACCACTCACTAGATAAGCAACTGGCTGGATGGCCACACTCAGAGAGTTGTGGTCAACAGCTCGATGTCCAAGTGGACATTGGTGATGAGTGGCATCCCTCAGGGGTCAGTACTGGGACCGGCACTGTTTAACATCTTGTTGGCAA
Source organism: Psophia crepitans (assembly GCA_013399095.1). Lineage (NCBI taxonomy): Eukaryota > Metazoa > Chordata > Aves > Gruiformes > Psophiidae > Psophia > Psophia crepitans. The sequence goes on from VWZZ01001862.1 coordinate 4,367, forward strand.
CCTGGACAGTGGGATTGAGTGCACCCTCAGCAGGTTTGCCAATGACACCAAGCAGTGTGGTAAGGTCGACATGTTGGAGGAAAGGGATGCCATTCAGACAGACCTTGACAGGCTTGAAAGGTGGGCCCATGCAAACTACATGAAGTTCAACAAGACCAAGTGCAAGGTCCTACAAGTGAGTGGGTGCAATCCCAAGCACAACTACAGGCTGGGCGGAGAATGGATTGAGAACAGCCCTGAGGAGAAGGACTTGGGTGTGCTGGTTGATGAAAAACTCAACATGAGCCAGCAGTGTGCACTGGCAGCCCAGAAAGTCAACCATGTCCTGGGCTGTATGAGAAATAGTGTGGCCAGCAAGTCGACGGAGGGAATTCTCCCGCTCTACTCCGCTCTTGTGAGACTCCACCTGGAGTGCTGCATCCAGCTTTAGGGTCCTCAGTACAGGAAAGATGTGGAGCTGCTGGAGCAAGTCCAGAGGAGGGCCACAAAGCTGATCAGAGGGATGGAGCACCTCTCCTGCCAGGACAGGCTGAGGGATTTGGGGTTGTTCAGCCTGGAGAAGAGAAGGCTCTGGGCAGACCTAATTGTGGCCTATCAATACCTAAAGGGGACCTACAGAAAAGCTGGCAAGGGATTGTTTCTGAGGGAGTGTAGTGACAGGTCAAGGGGGAACGGGTATAAACTAAAAGAGGGGGGATTTAGATTGGACATTAGGAAGAAATTCTTCACTATGAGGTTGCTGACGCAGTGGAACAGGTTGCCCAGAGAAGCTGTTGAGGTCCAATCCCTGGAAGTGTTCAAGGCCAGGTTGGATGGGATTTTGGGCAACCTGGTCTAGTGTAGGGTATCCCTTCCCATGGGGGGGTGGGGTGGGGTGGAACTAAATGATCTTTGTGGTCCCTTCCAACACAAACCATTCTATGATTCTGTGATTCATCCAAAGGCATGTCTCTTTTTTTGTCATCAGTGAATGATGAAATTATGTATCAACATATGATGATCTTAGCTGGTCCTCTAAAATCTTATTAATTGAATTAAATTCTGAAACCAGATAAAGTGAGAGGAATGAAAAAAGATGAGATACTCAATACAGCTTTAACCCTACACCCCAATTTGAACAGAACCCACCTCTGATGGTTTCCTGCTTTTGTACTGCAGATGGTCGACATCTGCTTTCATTTATTCTTTCCTCTCTCCTGGGTCTGTTTAGCCTGGAGAAGAGAAGACCGAGAGTGGATCTCATCAATACTTATAAATACGTAAAGGGTGGGTGTCAAGAGGATGGGGCCAAACTGTTCTGAGTGGCGCCCAGTGACAGGACAAGGGGCAATGGGCACAAACTGGAGCACAGAAAGTTCCTTCTGAACATGAGGAAAAACTTTTTTACACTGAGGGTGACGAAGCACTGGGACAGGCTGCCCAGAAAGGTTGTGGAGTCTCCTTCTCTGGAGATACTCAAAACCTGCCTGGATGCAATCCTGTGCAACATGCTCTAGGTGATGCTGCTTTAGCAGGGGGATTGATGATCTCTAGATGTCCCTTCCAACTACTCCCATTCTGTGATTGTGTGGGTTCCCTTTCAGTCTTGTTGAAGCTGCTGGTGTTTCATACAGGAGAATTCAGCTGTACGTAATGTACTGGGACATAATAGTCTCCTTCTATGATAGTACCATCAGATTTTGCATTCAGTGATTAAAAAAAAAATTGTTCTTTCTTCAAATCATAAAATGTTTTCTTGCCACTGTTATTTCAGTCAATATATTTTAGATTAGGTTTTCAAAGGTAATCAATATACTCATGAGCTTTAATAATTAAAGAATTTCCTTCTTACTGACTAAATACTTTAAGAATGTCCATCTGAACCCAAAGTATGTGGCAGGAATAAAGATGAAGATGCAGTCATATGGTGGTACTATACTTTAACAAGAATAAAGAATTCCTGGACTCTGATATGATCTCAAAAACTTTAGTTTTATTTTATTTTAATTAGCTGACTGCAGGAATCTTATTCCTGAATAACTTTGAAACCAAAGACCATAAGTTGAGTTGGTTGCAAGATATGAATTATGAATTATTGAAGTAATTTTTTTCTACAGAGAGGCATTTGACAAAATAAATTAAAAAAAAAAATTTTCATTTGTATTCAGTATACCTGAAACATTTACACCTAGTAGTTTTTTCATTTTTCAAAAGTGAGAGTAAGAAGTTGTTTAATAAAGCACTGTAAAAAAAGCTGAGAAATTCATAGAAGACCTTCAGGTGAAACATGGATGAAATGGGTTAGAATGACAACTTGGGCAGCAGCAACTATCTACAGAAGATGTGAGGGTGGAGGCACAGACAGTTAATTTGTGAGGGCTGTTGAATAGAGACCCATTGTAATAGTCACTGATGACTACTTCCTGGGGATAGATGCAGGCTGCTGGTTCCTGTTTGACACACCCTGGAACAATGTTCCAAGTTGGACTGTAGTCCAACTGAAGAAAACCCTTCATAGGAGAAAAAAAATCAACTCTTTCTCATATGAAAAGTTAAACTCTATCACACTTTGCTTAGTTAAAAGGACATTCAAATTTTATTCCGTAGTTACTGAAATTTTTTCCACCTGTTACTTTCCAATTTAGTTCCTTCCTAGTGACTTTTTTTTTTAATCCCTGGTAAAAACTCCAAACCATGATTTCTGCATGATTACTATAATTAGTAATTTTTCCCATTATAAAACTGTATTTATAAGTCTAATTTTAGAAATAAAGAGTTCTATATAGTGGGACCTAAATAGTTTTCAACCTGGAGAAAAATCAGATAGTCATTGAAACAATACTGATTTTTGTTCAAAGATCTGCTTAAGTGGCTGAGTCTACACCACTCTTACCTGATAATATCTCACAGAAAGGAGACAAATTACTTTAAAATCTGCATGGCTCTGAGGTGCATGTTACTGAAAAGCTCAGAAGAAATCCTGATAAACTCATTGGAGAGTATCACTCTGCAGAAATCATCATTTTTCCTGTGGTTGTTTCAGGTGTGACACCTGGCCTGTTCACAGTCAAAGATCTGAGCTTTTTTGCTCCACGGGGTGGTCTGTGGATGCTGTAGGAATCCTTCCATTAATTGATTTTGCTCATAGCTGTACCATACTTCATACCATTGCTGCAGCTATTGACTTCTGTATTGGCTTTTGTGGAGACATTCAGGGCACAGGATAGGCATATATTGCAACATTCATGGCACTGAAACTGGACAGCTGCAAATTGATAAGAACAGAAAAGTTTCCAGAGGGATAATAGAGTTAAGAAAAAGTGAAAAAGAAAGCATAGGAAAAAAATCAGGAGGAAACAGGGAAATGTGTGAAGATTTGTGATTGAAATGTGTGTAAGGAAACTGTCCACTAAACTTGTTAAATGAAGCACAAAGAATTGTCCCTAATGAGTATTTTGATGTCCTCAGGCAGGGAAGAGTCTCTCTCCCAGGATTTAGTGAGTTAGATGATTCCATTAACCTGCTCTTTTTCTTCTTTTTTTGTGCCAAGGGAGACAAGAAAGGGCACAACAACTTAAGCCTATCAACATCATAGAGCCAGTCAATTAGAACTTCTAGTTCAGGTGACCCATGTTATTTGGACAGGGAGTTTGGAGGTGATGACTCTGCTATATCTCTGCTCAGGTAGGTGATCAAATTAACGAGCTTCAAGAAGGAATTTTAAAGAGATCTTCAAGAAAGCCTCCCAAACTGATGACTCTCCCCCAGCTCTGAGAAAACTGTGATAAACATTGATGCATCAAGTGTCACACTAAGGCTTTAAATATATGGACAAGCAACTAGCAGTGGTTATCTCTGTATGCTTTGCTGGTGAGAATTGTCAGTGGAAACCTTCAGTGTCCTGTGCCATTTAACAGAATTTGAAAATTTATGTGAAAAAGTGAATAAAATCATAATCATATGTTGGAAAATGTATTTCAGTGACAGTGAGTGAGTGATGAATTTACGTATCTTATAGAAACAGGAGTTACCTTTTTCTTGAAGTTTTAGAAGTGGGAGGAGCATTCCACAGTGTTCCTTAATCCTAATGTAGAAACTTCAGTGTATAGAGAGCCACCAGGCATCCATTTATCCCAGGCAACTGATGGAAATTATGTGCTCATTTAGCTGTAAGAGCATCAAGTCATGGATTCTTCATCCTGTGTTTAGGTATATTTGCAGATATTATGATTTAGTCAGATACAGGTTACCAGTTCAATGCAGAGAAATAGCAGCAAAATGTAATGGTTTCTAATATACAAATGCTATCAGAGGTGATTCTCATGACTCTTACACTCTTTGAAGTCTATTGTTTTCTAATAAACAGGAAGCAACCTAACAGTTAGAGGTAAGATGCTATCTTTAGAATTGAATATTCATATCACGTGCACATGTGAAATTCAGCTTTAGAAAAATCTTATTTTTGTCGTCGTCTTTGTTATTTCACATGGATGAATAAGCTTTCCTAGTATTAGATTAATTCCTAACAATTTAGACTGGGCCTGGAATTAACTCCTTTGTATTCCGGTCTCCCAAAGGTACATGCTGGGAGTCAGAAGGGATATGCAGTGGTTCCCAGGTGGGGCTTATATCTGATTTCCTTTTCTTGGGGCAATGGGGCTGAGTTGATATATGTATTTTACAATTGCATGAAGTGTTTATGCAGCCCATATGCACTTTTAAGTCTGGGAACCGGGATTACCAGCTAGATGCAAAGCTGTCGCATCAATATCTAAGGCTGTCCAAACTGTTTTAGGATTAGTAGCTGTCTGCCTTGATGCCTTTTTGACTGCACTGAGTGTAAGCTCTATAACACCTAACTTTTAGACATATAAAGCTACAAGAGTTGAACCTCAATCACACATTCTTTCTTCTGCCAGAAAGAGATTTTCACCAGCAGCAAATTGTTTGTTCCATTTGTAGTTTAACAAAATTGACCCTCCATTTTGGGAATGAGGGAGTTAAGGCTCTATATGTTACCCTTCCATTGGATGCAGGCTAGAATAGAAGCAAGAGAGTTCTTTTCCCAAACCCTGTGATCTTGGTTGATTGTATGAGAAACAGAGTAACTTTTAAACAATATTCAAGAGAGCTGATCAAACAAAAGGTAATTATCAAAGAAATAGTGTACATGGTTTGGTCATAATTTTCTGTAAATGTGCCTGATTTTATTTACAAAAAATGTTTCAAAGATAGCTTTCTCTTCATTTCTTTCAACCCTTTTCCACACAAACTTAGGAAAACCATTAGCTTGTAGTACAGGTACGCAGTACTGAATGACCAGTGAGTGTACTTTGAAGACATAAAAGATACTTGGACATTATACAACTAAAGTTTTTCCATTGCCTTCCAGAAAAGATACTAATTTGGCTAAGAAGTTCAGATCTTACAAAGCTTCTGTAATAATTTCAGGGAAATAGTTCATCTTAAAAGAAACAGAAGGCAAGGGCTGTAAGAAGAGTAATTCAGGCTCGTTATCTCCTAAATGTTCAGTAAGTGATTTGTATATTCCTCATTGTTTACGTATCTTCTGTGTAGTGGGACGAAATATTTAGCTTCCTTAGAGCAAACTACCCATCATATTCTAAGAACCAAACTCTCACAAAGTTCAAAAGCATAGGAACACAACTTGCAGATGGTCATTATCTGTTAAAGTGAACCAAAGTAAACACTAGAGCTAAGGGTTGCTGGATTTTTTTAATACTGCAAAAGATCTGAGTGTTGTGTGGATTGATTTCTTGTTATTTGGTACTAAAAAGCAAACACAAGATGAAATTTTATCACTTCAGGTAAAATAATACTCATCATCTGTGCTGGACTGAAATGCTAAAACACGTTTAATTCACATAGGTCTCAAAAATCATGTCTTCCAATTTTTAATTTGTGTAACTCAGTCGGAGATACTATGTTATTCCATTGTTTCTTTTTTTCTTGTAAGGGAAAAGACAACCGGAAAAATCAAGTACCACATGTAGAGATCAGAAAATAGAAGACTAATAAGGGGAAACTTAAAAGTCAATCCATTTGATTTTATGGTAGCACAAAACAAATCTGAAAAGCTTTATAGTCCAAATATTTGTCATGTTATAGAAATGAAAAACTTTTATAAAGCCCCAGTCTTGAAAGTTTGTGTATGAAAAATTCTCATTTAGGGAAGTGTTATAAACAGTTTATAGACAAAGAAATTATTAGGTAAGGTAAAAAAACCCCAGATATTAAGGAGAATAAAGCAGATTTAAGTATTTCTTTTTTACAGGAAAATTAGGGCAAAGATTTTTCAAAAATTGCCTAAGCCATCATAAAACTGTATTGAGTCAGAACTATTGCTGGGATGGTAGTGTCTCAGCACAGCTGAAACCTTCTAGTTCCCCATGTTAGAAAAGTATCCCAGATAAGATTGGGCCATGTCTACTATATTTTTAGGAATAAAAAGTAAAAGGACTTGCCCCTTCTAGGAATTGTATTATTCTTCATAAATGCCAAAGTTCAGAATTTCTTTACAAATGTGTACATTTCTGAAACTGTTCTCTAATGATCTGACATTGCTAGGGAGAAGAGAGAGACTCCCATTTGGGAACACACACGCACACATATGCTGCCTCTTCCAAGAAGCTTTCTAGTGATGTGTCTCAGCTCATTAAAATTTTTGACCAATGAGTTAACTTCACAATTTAGCAATAATACATTAGTGCTCTCAGTTTGAGTTTTTCTTGGGGAAAAAAAAGAACAACCAAACTGCTTCATTGCTCATAATTTCATGTTATTTTTATAAACATTTTCTCCAGAGGGTTAATTAGTGTCTGCTGAAGTTCCTGATGGGAGAGGCGAAATGAGAGTTTTATAGCACCATAGGGGAAAATGTTCACATTTATATGAATACAGAAAAGCAGCCCAGAATAAACCTGACCCCGTGAATGGATGGAAGCAGTGATATTAAGCTGTCCTAATAAGAGAATTTTGTCTTTGAAATAAAAACTGATTGATTTATGAACATTTTTTTTCTGATCATTGTCAATGGACAAATGTCTACACTGAGCTGCTTTGATATTTCTCGAGTATTTGAAATCATAGATTCATAGAATCATTAAGGTTGGAAGAGACCTCAAGAATCATCTAGTCCAATCGTTCCCCCACCACCTATTAACCACTAAACCATGTCCCTAAGTACCACATCCAACCTTACTTTAAACACCCCCAGGGACGGTGACTCCACCACCTCCTTGGGCAACCCGTTCCAATGCCCAACCACCCTTTCCGAGAAGAAATTTCTCCTCATCTCCAACCTGAACCTCCCTGGCGCAACTTGCAGCCATTTCCCCTTGTCCTGTCACTAGTTATCTGCAAGAAGAGGCCGACACCCAGCTCATCACAGCTTCCTGTTGTAGAGGACAATAAGGTCTCCCCTGAGCCTCCTCTTCCCCAGACTAAACAAGCCCAATTCCCTCAGCCACTCCTCATAAGACTTGTGCTCCAGACCCTTCACCAGCTTTGTTGCCTTTCTCTGGACACGCTCCAGGACCTAGACAACTTTCTTGTAGTGAGGGGCCCAAAACTGAACACAGTACTCAAAATGCGGCCTCACCAGGGCTGAGTACAGGGGGACGATCACCTCCCTGCTCCTGCTGGCTACACTATTCCTGATACAGGCCAGGATGCCATTGGCCTTCTTGGCCACCTGGGCACACTGCTGGCTCATGTCCAGGTGAGTGCTGACCAACACCCTCAGATCCTTTTCCTCCACACAGCTTTCCAGCCACCCTGCCCCAAGCCTATAGCACTGCCTGGGGTTGTTGTGACCAAAGTGCAGGATTCGGCACTTTGCCACATTGAACCTCATTCCGTTGGCCTCTACACAGCAATCCAACCTGACCAGGTCCCTCTGCAGAGCCATCTTACCCTCCGGCATAGAGACTGGAGGGTAAAGATCCTTTTCTTTATATTTCAGGCAATGATCTAACTTTTTACATCAATAGAAAGCTCTATAGGTGTACCAAATTTGAGACTGCATGTCTAAAGAAGATCCCAAATATACCTACTTAATAAAATGGTACTGTTAAATAAGTTTCCGGAGTGGAAAGATTTTAATAAATACTGGCATCTCTCCTCAAACAAATCTCAAAGGACCCACCAGGCAGTTAATCCTTTACCTTGATCTTACTTACCTGTAGAGACCTATGTATATTGAAATTGGGAAGATTATAAAATTAACGTGGACTCCAGTTTCAGGTCTGTGAAGATAACACTCAGCTTTATTTTTCACTATCTGCAGATAGCACCCTCATCCAGCTCTGTGGGCTCTTCAGCAGGTTTAATACCTAAAGGAAAAGGATCTGTCTAAAACTTAATCCAGGCAAGATGGAAGGAGTTGTGGTGTGCCTAGAAAATCTTTTTGAAGGCTGTAACTCTGTTGTGCTCATCAAGGAAAGATGAACTGAGTTTCACCAGAAATTTCAGGAAGAGTGTAATAAGGAAAAAATCCATGACGTAACAGTCAGTAGCTAAATGATCAGACATTCAAGGAGGATACTACTTTGTACTCCATTTGTGTACAGCCTAAATTAAAATATGGACTCAGTGTGGCGCTTTCATATTTCGGAAGAGTTGTGTAGCAACCAGATTTTCTGCCATTTAGAATTAGGAGTGTCCTAAGTCTTCCTTTCCTGCAATTAGCTGTCATCCAGGACCTGAGAAAACCCTTCTGGTCTATCAGAGCTAGTAGCATTTAAAGGAAGTTTTCTTTCTCTGTATGCTTGAGGAAGTGGGGGGGAGAATGGTATGTGTTTAAACTGTTGCCTCCTCCTGTGGTCTGCACTCCCAGGGTATGCATGAAACCTTGCTTAAAAGAAAGAACTGTTCTCTCCCCATGTTGTTAACAGATAGACCTGAATTAAAAGCAAGAACCTGAACCCCGAAACTGGTGCTTAGTTGAGGGTGTAGCACAGGCTCAAGCCCAGACCTGAAGAGGCTGGCAGCTACACTCTTCATCTGCCAGTGAATGTCCTGGCTGCCACAGCACAGACATAGGCAGGCACAGTCATCATATACAATGGGTTATCTTTTGTGCCTGTGTTCACTTGTTCCCAAGCTCTAGCAAAATTAGACATGTGTTGAATTGCTGAATTGCTAGTTTTGACTCCTGAAATTAAATCCCAATTCCCAGGCCCTCTATCTCAGAGAGGCTCTGGTAGCGTTATGACAAGCGAAGCTGGTAGTGTTACAGGTAAAATTCTTGGGCTGAGAGGCAGGTTTACAATTTTTTCCCAGTTTTAGAGGAGCACTAATCACATTTTTAGAGAAAGACAAAGCCATTCTTTTTTTATCAGCTTTTTTTGCAGTGCCTTCTGAAAAGGGGATTTAAAGAGTTTGTTATTCATGCGTCTCCATGGCGTACCACAAAGCAGATTTTGGGCAAGTGTTTGCTTTAGCACCTCTACTGTGTCACGGTGGATAGGAATGATACAAATACATAGGCTGATATTGCCATAACTATGAACATATGGATACTAAAATATTTGCGGTAACAGCCACAGAAGTAGTCTTTTACTTTCTGTTGTTATTTCATGAATGCTTAATATGTTTTTAAATTAATATTTAATGTCCTTAATGTGTTTGGTTTTTTCTTAATATCTAGATGAGTGTTCTGCTGCCCAAAACATGCCTAAAGATAAGAGGTTGTGGCCAAATTCAATGCAAGCTTTCTCACAAACATAACTTTAAATCAGACTTCAGCAGTTTCAGGAAATTTATGCATCCAATTTGAAGCTTATTCTTCCATTTTGTTATGCATTCAGAACCTTCATTGATATGAATATGAGCCCTAGAAATTTTTAAAAAGTTCATATAAATATTGTCATAACTTAAAAAGAAAATATAAAACACTGCAATTAGTATTTACTTAATTCATCTTTCTTCTAGCAGTGTTTACTAACCATATACAGTAGACTTAGGCAAAAAAGAACCTAAAAAGTTGTATGTCTTTGTGGTGAATGTGTTTACAAGCTGTGTACAAGCCATATAATTATGTTAGAAAAAAAGATGAAATAGTCAAAACCAACTTAGACTGGTTTTGCATTGTTCATGTCATTAACTTTGTGAGTACAGTAATTCTTTGCCTACATGCAAGTCCTTTTAAATCTGTTTAAATCTTTACTTCATATCTAATTTTATCAAGAATGATAAAGATGTAAATGAGCCTTCTAAATTAATTTCCAAAAAAGCCATGCTTTTCTCTTTAGGTTAGGTCTTACACCCATTCAGTTTATCTTTCCTTTATAGACTCTGAATTACTCCTACAAAACAAATTGTTAGATGAGGTTTGGTTTGGCAGGTGTCCAAAGTGACCAAAACAAGGAAAAAGGTTGTCTGCATATAGACATTTGCTCCAGGGTATCCTCTGAAAAGGCTTTTCACCCAAGAGTACTCAAAAGATGAGTATGCATGCGTGTATATACATGAGGCATGCCTAAATATACTTTCCCACTACTTAAAAGCTACTTAAGTAATTATCCCAGCAGTTGTTGTAAGTTACTTTTTTAAATGTTTAGTTCTTTGCATCTGTAATTTTCGTATGTGAAGGCTGGCAATTATTCCGTGACCCAAATCTGTTTCAGTGTAAAAATTGATACTCTAAATGCTTTCAAAAAGACTAATAAAAGTAAGGGTTTTAAAATGATGGCTTTTTAATTAAAGATTTCAGGGGGGTATTATACCTCTAAAAACAACATATAGCTATTCAGGCTTGCTAATTCTTTTAAGATTGCACAGAATGTGAAGGAAACAGAAATTCTAGGTTAGCTGTATGTGGATCTTTTTCTACATAAATGTATTTCTAGCTGTTTCAGTTATTGTTTATAGTTCTGTATGCTTTATCATGATATGTGATTATATTCTCAAATGCCTAAATAAAATGTCTGGATCTTAGCTTCTTCGGGGTCAAAGGCTCTCCACATCTAAATCCTGAAAGGTATCTAAGTGCCCAGTTCTCATTGATTTATTTGGGTGTTAGGCATTTGAACACCATTAAGGCCATGGATTTCAGAGAGCAATTAGTTTCATTCTAAAATATGTGTCTGAGACATTGAGGGTGATTCACCATCTGGAGATGTGTGGAGAGTGTGGACTCTGCAAGAAAATGCAGACACCTAGCAAGGCCAAATGTTTAATTATCAACTGCCAATATTAAGCAAGATTCCTTCACTTAATATTTCACACATAGGACTGTATGAAATGAGTTACTTGTAAAATAAAGGTGTTATCTCAGCTTTTTTAAAAACTAACTGGCGCAAAGATACCCAAACCCCCTAAAAATTATGGAAGTTCTTTCTGATTACAGTCTTGTATGCAGTTAGTTTCTGAATTCTTAGAAATAACTGAAGTGGTAGGTTTCAACATCAAAATATGTTTCAGTATCAGAATCAGATACATACAGAATAATTTTAAAAGAAAGCAGTCAATGGTCAGCAGTAATATGACCTACTAGAGCGATCTGAGAATGTTTAGCAGAAAGGAACACATCTAGGTTAGGTTCTTTGACATAATTATCTTTGATACAAAAGGGGTATAAAAAGCTATCTTATCCATATTCTCATTATCACTTGGAATTTATATGCTGCTATTTTAGTGCTTAAGATATATTATTTAAGTAACATCATCTTAAAGCCTGCATCACCTGAATTTCTCCAAAATACAGTGAGCAGGTTTTTTTTATTGTATCTTAATGATACACACTATTAGAAAATAGTATAAACCTTAAATCTTTTCTTCTTATTCTAGAGTGTATGCCCAGAAGGCATAGGTTACAATAATTAAAAAATAAAACTTAAAAAAACAAATCTATTTTATCTGTAGTTTTGTGCATAATGTGAATTTTAAGTGGGAAAGGTCAGTGTAATTAATTATGAATGAAAATGGCAGCTTCTATATTTTTCACCAGTTGTTTTACAGCAGTAATTGAATATAAGTACACAAACTTTGGGGTCCACGGTCAATTGCAGATATGGAATTGAACACTGTTTTACACATATGAACCCATACTCCAGTGAAGTGCTGAGTACTTGGTCATTTACACAACACCAATATGTCTGAAGCACTCAGCAATTGCCAGATCAGGCAAAAGATGTGTTAGGCTGCAAGGCAAATTTCTGGCTTCAGAAAAGGCAATGGGAAGTAAAAGTTAATGGAATATCTGTCTTGTTTTATCATCACTTTAGCAGGTTTTTCTTCACAAGGAAGAAACCCAGGATTCAGTTCCACATGGCTTTTTCAGTCTGATATTCTATAAACATGGATTCATGAGTTGTGCCTACACAAATAATTTTGTTTTCAACAAAGATCATTCTGTGACCTTTCTACTTCCTACAACTAAATTATAGTGAGCTCATTAGATTATGGAGATTAGTAACACTGGCAGAAACAGAAGCAGAAATAAGTAGTGATCTCCAAATGACTTGAGTAAAGGGGAGCATAACATCTCTTTTTTTTATATGCCTTTGATGAGGAACTACTATTAATATAGTGGTTTCTCTAAGGGGCACTTAGTGCACGCCATTAAAAGTTTTCTTTACAGGTGTTAGACTCACAATTTTGTACATCTCTTGTACACCTCAGGGTGACAGTTGTGCCAATGGAAATTCAGGACAGAAGAAATGGATGCTATGTTTCCTGACTGCAGTCAGGAAAGTAAATCTATTTATTATATACTGAAGGAAAAACTTGGGACTTTACATCGTCTCTGAATAAAGCATGGTATGAAAATGATGTATGGGGAATTTAGTAGCTCTAGAGAAATTGATAAATATTCATAGAAAATAATCTATGAGGATAAGGAAACACCTTTTTGGCAAGTAAGATGCAATTTCAATATTTTACGGGGGATTATTTCAGTTACATGTTTTGAATTAATTAAAAAAAACGACCTTAGAAGTGAACAAAAAACAAATGCTTTTGTAAACAGACATATCAAGAAAATAAGATTTCCATTTTGTGGGAGTTTTTGATGTTTTGTAAGTTACTTTTGGTCTGTATTGGAATGAAGCTGGTGCATTTAAAGTGATACAGAAAGTTATATATATTATGAGAAATACACATTCAAAATCCTGCTGATACGTGTTCAGAGACGACACACGAATGTCTGTGACTTTATCTTTTGTCTTTATATATTTTGGTCATTAATTTTATTCTGGAGAAAATTTCTCCATGAGTAAGCATATCTACTTGCAAAAGTAGTTCACTTAAAAAATCCCCAAAGCAGTCATGTTTGTGAAACACTGATTTCTCTTATTACATCTGTCTGCCTATTTCTGAGGTAAATTATTCTTATTTTGGGATGTTTTGGTGAGAGAGAAATGCATGGAACTGTAAATCCTCTGTTGAGATGTGCTGCAATCAGTAATAATGGTCACAAGCTCCCAGCTGCTCGCTGAGACACACACACTGACTTTTTAGGAAAATTGGAGCTGCTGTTAAAATGAGTCTGAAACCTAACCTACCAAGGAGAAAGGAGGAATATCTATTAACCAAATTCTCACATGGTCTGTGTTCAGCAAAGCTTGTTTTGAAAACAATCTATTTAAGAGCTTTGGTGTCAAGCTTCCATCTTACATAGATCCAGAGCCTCTTTGCTTTCTCCCTGTGGTGACACCTTTGTTCTCTATGCTTGTCAAGGTATTGCCATGCTTGATCTTTCAGCCTTAGGGATTTCTGACCCAGAATGGTTTTTCTTCATCCCAGGAACTGTTTTCTATAGGAACAAATGTCTCCTCTCGCGGTGCTGATGGTCCTGCATGAGTCTGTGCCCTATCAGTAATACTTAATTTTTCCACTGATAGATCGTTACTGATCACTGTAAGTGTGGAAAGCTCCCAAAATTGTTAAACATAGGAAAGTGTTTGTGTCTGCACAGCCTTCTCTCATCTCTCCCTTCTCAATTCTTTTGTTCAGTGGAAGAGTTGATACAACACTGGGACAATGCTACAGAACTGTGGGCTACCCTCCCTCTGACTACAGCTAATTGCTGACTTCCTGAGGAAGCAGTTTATTTGTATAATTTGCCTTAAATAGATGCCCTAGAATGCCCCTCTCCCCCCAAAAAACAAACCTCAACCAAAACCACAAGAAACACGTGTGCTGAAAATAGAACATGAACTTGAAAGAGAAATGTCTGTCCTGTGCTCATCCATATTTCTTTCAAGTCTCTCCTATTATCCATGAGAATTCTACTAAAGTTCTCACCACAGTAGTGTCTAAATGTCATAAATTCATCTCTTTCCTATCGATGGAGCTATGACAATATCTGTCATAGTTTTCCATCAGTGAATCGAAGTACAGCAATTCTCAAACTGTACTTCAGAATATGGCAGCATAGCACCTATACATAATAAGTAGCTGGCAGTATTTTTCCAAGCTGTTTATTTCAACTAGTTTAATTTTACAACTTATCTCGATGCTTTATAAAAACAGCATATACATTTTCCTGGCAAACTGTTAAAAACTGAACTTGAAGTTACAAAGATGGGAGATTTGCTTCAACAGTATTTAAAATGAGTACAACCTAATGCTACTGCGGATGGTCTGAAAGAAGATTTACCATTCCTGTAACTATAAAGACAGCACTGATGAGACTGCAAGAATAAGGAATACTCATTTCATCAAAGCACCAATTTTATTCACTAAGTAAGAAGAAATTACTTCCAGTTCTATGGGGAAGAGATAGCAAGATTATCTCAGCTGTAAAAAAAAGAAGCTCAAATTAAAGTCAATAAAGCCGACAGAGCTGATTCTGCCTTCTGATAGGTGCAAGACACATTGCTACAAAATATATCCTGGAAAATCAGGCTCTGAGCTTCCCTCTAAAAGAATTTAAAAAAAAAAATCAAAAAAAAATCGTGCCCAATATCCTTCTGTAGTTACAAGCTGAGGGATTCTGTGGCCTCAATTTATATTTTCTTTTCCTGTTTTATATATGCATCCTTAGAAAAGGAAAAATAAATCAAGACAAAAAAAATCTAAGATGTTTGTGTTGGCTTACAATTGCTGGAGATGCTTCTATTCTTACTTTTTAGCCTTCTTACTTTGTCAATATTCAAGGAAATGAAATGTAAAATTTTTTTGTTAACACTTGTCAGTCATGTAAGGCTAACACAACAGTAAATTCCTAGGTGCTCCAGCAGTTTGTATAATGCTCACTAGTTCTGATGCTGGATGTCTGTACAACAAACTAGCACAGCTGGGATCTTTAGGAACAAGACGAGGAAAAGTTAAGCAAAGGACTGAATGAAAGATAATTGGATTTATGCCTCAGTGCCTGCCTAGAGAAAGAGAGGCTTTTGGTCATGTCCATCAGCCAGGAGTTTTTTACTAAGTTACATGTATACCTTTGCAGTGAAAAAACATGGAGAGAATTCAGCTTTGAATCTCTTAGTAGTGAGAAGAAGGGTTTGTAGTAGAAAGACCAGGGTCCTTCTCCTTGCAGGCTTGGAGACTGAATTCAGATCCCACTACGCACTGAAGAGGATGGTGCAATTGCTCAGGATAGAAGACCTCACTTTTAGCATTCAGAATAAAAGGCTCAGAGTAACTTGCGTGCAGTGTACTGTGCATGACCGCAGACAGAAACTGAGGTGATTAAAAAGCTCAGCAGTCTCTGAGTGGGCATCTCAGGATGGCTCTTGAATAGTGATGGAGATTTTCTATGCATATTGTGGTTGCTGAGCCTTATGCTCAAGTGTTGCCTTCTATATTTAAAAAAATAATACCTGAGACTTCAGAAGCCAAATGAATTAAAGGAAAAGGGCAACAGTCCATTTTTTTGGTCCTGAAGGAATGTGTGAAATGGAACAGATCCCTGATATACATGAAAACCTCGTTCCCCTCTGAAAGAGGGTGGCTGCCTATTTGGAACATTCTCTGGTCTGTGTAATCCTTGAAATCGGTCCAAATAGTGTCTGCAGAGTGCAAGTTAGCAAGACCGACATGGAGTTTGGTAGTCTTTCTACAATTAGGCAGTATTAATGATCACATATTAAAGCTCAAGCTTATACTCTAGCCCTCTATAGATTACAGCATAGATGTAACAGAAAGAATCTCCCGGGGACTGTGCTACAACATTTTCTTTTTTTCTGGAAAGCACTTAAGCACTACCCTGATGTGTAGTAATATAAAACCCCAGGGAAGTAAAATGCAGAATGTGGTAAGCTCACACACATATCTCACACTGCCAGATGCGGTGGGGTGGGTCAGAGATGCTTCTATTCCTCATCATTAGCCACTAGGAAGTTTTCTCTCATATCCTCTTTGATCTCAACAGACTGTCACATTGAAGGAGGACTTACATATAAAATCTCTGCCAAGGATCATGCCATGAAAGACCAAAAAAATCACACCACCATCAAGTGGGTCTCCTAGGCAATACTGACAATCTAACATAATTAATACAGCAGCCATAGCAGAAAGGCTACTAAAATGGCAGGCAAAAAAGTTAATTATATGAGACACTTCAGACTCATAGGAGTATGAATATTGAACCCAGAGAAAACAGAGCAATAGTGGCTACTACTACTTTGCTTTGATATGGGTGGGAGTGGGGCCTGAGGGTAAGCAGCTGCACACAACTCATGACTGATGTCACAAGGAGGGGAGAGAATTCACATCACTGTGCCACAACCTCGTCCACATCCTGGAAGGATGAGGTCCCCTCAGACTTGGGCTCTAAGGTGACTAGCCTAAACGCACCTCTGTCCAATGTGACCAGAGAAAGTAAGGGAGGCAGACAACTGGAAGAGTAGGGGCAAACCTGCAGGGAATTTTTCATCACTGTTATCTGGTAAAGACATCCATACTTAATGCTACGTTAATACTGATGATATTTTTCATTTTTTATTTTTTTTTTAAATAACCCAGAAGCAATCTAGAGTGCTTGAAGGCATCCTTTTATGACTCAAATGTTCCCATTAAAGCTGCCATTGCATTTATCAACTGTGATGAATGCTGTTATTCACTGAAGACATATCTGTACTAACCAGATCCACAGAAAATGGACACCTGAGGAAGAAAGCATAAAAAACTGTGACACAAGCCTTCAAAGCTTTTTCAGAAGTATTATTTAGGCCTAGAGAGTATATTTGTGGATATATATTTTATATATATATATACATGCACATGTATACATATACAGCCCTCAAAAGAGTTTGGTCTGCTTGAAGTTGTAGATGAAAGTTGGAGTTCATTTTTATTTAATGAGCTAATTCATCCTAATGGATAGTACAGTGCTTTCTTTGCCTTTCTCTGCATTCTTGCTGCAGAAAATGCCACATGCCTGTTACTTAATGTTAGGCTAGTCAGGGAGGACACCCATTAGAGAGAAAAACAGAGAGATCACAGAGCTCAGTTTAGAAGTCTGGCTTCCTTTGCAATCCTCCTTTCATCTCATCTCCTTATGTTTCTGTATTTTTCCTCCATCCTGCTTCTGCAATGAATGATGATGAAAGAACATTCTGTGTAACCCTTGACAATTCTTTTTTTTTCCAGGTAATTTCCTCATGTACCAAACAAAACCCCAACATTTTAAGTAGATGGTGGGTCAGATTTCCCAATTACCAGTGAATATTTTGGTGTACACATAATTATCCAAGAGAGACAGATAATTCATTATATATATGCTAAAAGTACCTAGCTCTCTTGGGTAATCATGTATATAGACGCTCTCAGGTGCTTTTTATGTGTCTCAGATGCTTTTTATAAGAAAGAAAAAGAAGGTTTCATAAAAATTAAATTGTCCCAAATGTGTTGTTAGACTTGAAGGGGCCAGTTGGTAGAATTTGGATCCAAGAAAATGTTACAAGTTTGAATGATGACTGTTAGGGGAAATGAAATGTACAGATACAGCAGTAATCTATCAGTTGCCTTCTATTTCTAATTTTTTGTTTGGATTTGATTTCTTTCAATAAATGTAGTAATAAGATTTAAGGATTGAAGACCAGACATGCAATTGAAAAAGCCATAAAGGGAGTCTTTTAAAAAGAGGCAATAAAGAAGTGACATCAAGCATTCAGAGAAGAAATGCAGAAAATCCTCATGAAGTATAAACTTGACTCATAGGACTTCTGTGCTTTGGATAATGTGTTTTCTGGGAAATGGCATGTGAATATTCACAAGCTATTGTACAGTATTTTGCTGTTTGACAGTAAGGTATCATCAAATATTACAAATTCAAGATACTTCTGCTATCAGCTGATTTTATGAAAAGCTGAAGTTTTCTGAAGATAATTTAAGAAGATAATTTCTGAAACAATGAAGACTATACGGTAATTTTGATAGCTCATCTTGGCTACAAAAATCTTGTCATCCAATACTGTGCATAACACATTTTGGGCTTTACAATAACTTTGATGTGATGATTATAATATTGAATTAAGTTAAGCTTACAGTGGACATGGCATCTTGATCATGAACTGTTTACTATTAGCAGCTTCCAGTGGAAATGAAGTTGCTCATGCTTCATCTCAGTTTCCGAAGTTTAATAATTTTTCCTTAAAGTGAAAATGTGATATCTACTTTTTTTTTTTCTAAAAAAAATAAGGATAGGATATATTTCATAGTAATTTTTAGAGCTACAATAACTGAAAAAGTTTTGAAATTCTAATTTTGATGTGTTTTTGTTTCCCAGTGAAAATTGAGTTCCTTTACCTTTAACAAAAAAAAAAATTACTATTAGGAAAAAAATATTTAATAATAGATGCTGCAGCTTTTAAGGGAAAAGGCTCAAACTGTATACTCCTGGTAGTTAAACACTGACCTCAGTCCAATGGTGGGCCACGGCTGCAAAAAGAGATGTCAGGAGGAGTCAGAAAAGATGAAAAATTATTTCAAAATATCCCTAGAAAATCAGGTTCTTCTATTTGCTTCATAGTTACACTGCAAGTGTATTGAGTCTAGTTCTGAGATTCATTGACTTATTTTCTGTCGACATGACTACGACTTCCTAAGTTAAATTTTTCTCTCCCAGTTCTGCCTGATTATGAATTAAACTTAACTCTTGGATAACAGCAAAGGTAAGACTGGCTGTGTAAGCTCTCTTCACCAAACTCCTTTCACCTCCAGAGGTGGAAAATGAAGGATTGCAGTATTTAGACAACCAGACCAACAGCTAAGAAAACATTCATCACAGAAAGGACAAACATCATTTCCTTGTCCCGTCACATCTTCCCTTTCTTTTGGATTCTAATGTAACACACTGAAAGTTCATATATTTAGATTAGGATTTCTCTTAAAGTTTTCCTAATAAGTTAAAAGATAGCTGCTTTCCAAATAGTTTTAGTGTAGATGTATTAATTCTTAAATAGAACTGATCATTGCATATAATCATTTCCTTTTCTTCCTTAGATACGAGTTTGCTTTTCTGGACAGCACATTGAGTGTTCCTTTTTTCCTTATTTGTTTTGTTCCTTTGAGATACAAGGTTGCAAAAGGATTTTCATACTTTCAGAATATATACCTTTGTAAATTCTTCATTAGAAATAGAGCACCAAGTACACCAAAGGTATGATAAAGTGAGCTGCAATGACCTTTCCTGCAGTTTTACAAACAGCTTAATTGTTAAAAGGAAGTGAGACTTGTCTAAAATGTATACCTACAGTATGTTTGTGCATTTTTCACACACCATCTTAATTGTATTGCACAAAAGCATGCTTTTTTAAATAACACAAAAAATTTACCAAGAACCCATGGAAGAGTGCCAGTATTAGTATTATATGCTAGCGATTCAAAATCATCAATGAAAAGGGGAAATCAAAAGCACATAATATGGCAAACTGAGTTTTATTGTGAGTGAAGTAGTTATTTTTCAGTTATTCAGGGTTTCTGCTTTAGTTCATCACTGTAGTATGTGGATTTTAGAGCTGGTAAAACAATGTATTTATAATATATCTGCTGTCAATTTTATTTCTCGTAAGCATGAGCTTATGTTGGGAAAAACATCTACTCTGCAATCTCAGTCTCATACAAAGTAGAAATGAGTAAATTCAAGATGCTGATCAGAAAAGCATGGTACTCCCAGTTGTGGGACTGTCTATAATGGCTTACATGAATATTTCAATCATCTAAAATATCACACTGAAAACAGCAGGTTAGATCAATGTCCTTTGGAAGGCTGCAGCAAGCCCTTTGTGTAAAATCATCATTTTGTACACATATTTGAAGATACCTGTGCTATAGGAACTTGTCTTTTGAGATAGCATTTGCCAAGTTTGTGAGTATAGATTTTTTGTCAGTGGAGAGTACCAATAATACTGCAGAAGCTTAATAGAACTATATCCTGGTTAAAGAACATATAGAAAAAAAAAAAACCCAAACACAAAACCCAACTCTACAGTGTATGGTTAACTGCATCTCATATGATTCTAATGTTAACTTTATCACTTTCTTTTCTATCAGTTAGATATTTATGTATGGCTCAAATGACATACAGAAATATCTTTTTCCCTGTCACCAATGCTAAAGGAACACATGAGATACTTCAGAATGGTCTCATACTTAAAAATAGAAGATCCACAGTAAGAAAGTCATATTTTAAACTGCTAGCAACAAATAGATTGAGACAGAGAGATTTAAAAAAAAAGGTCATTGTCAATGCTATGGGGATGCAACTTAAGCTGCCATCCTTTTTTCTATGTCTCTCTACAAATTCTACAAATTAATCTAGATCTGCTACATATACACTTAAATTATTTTCAGGAGAAAAGGAAAATATAAAGATGGATAATGGGGAACAGTTCACTCACTGTTATTCAAGCCAACAAGAATAAAACGGTAAGTGTAAATGTGCAGTTCATGTTGTAGAATGACACTTGTTTTCTTATCTATTGCATCCTTAAATTTCAGAGCTTCCCTTTCAGATAGAGTTCTCAGGCTATTTTCATTGGAAAAATTGCTATCATCTCTATAGAAAAGGCAGTCAGAACATTGTCTCATTGAAGTTTTCTCTTTGTCTTTTTCTTTCGTTGTTGTTTCCCTTAATCTAAATTAATCCAGTGTTGTGTGCTTTACTTGATGGATGGGGGAATGAAACAATTTATTTCACAAAATAAGATAATATTGAAGTGGATTTCAGTTTCAAATTCCCTGAGCAAAAACATAATAAACAGAAGACATCAAAACAGCTTGACGTTCATTGGCAAGGGAGAGTAAAAAAGCCAGTTGTTTTTCTTTTTTCTTTTTTTTCCCCCCTCACATATAGAAGCTCTCTCCCAGAAAAAAACAGTGAAGCAGTATTTCCTGACACCTTTTTCGAAGACTTTCTTTCCAAATATAAAGCAAGACTAATACTGATTTTTGCCTTTAAGGCATAAAAAATATCATCTAATTTTATTTCTCAAGGAAGGATTGGTGCATATATCATAAAATTATTTCTAATATGCCACTCCACCAATCATATCCTATTCAGAGATACCCTGTAAGGAATCTTGGCATCTACTGTCAGGTTGAGGTGTCACTTTGGACCTATGATCACATCCACTGCCTGGACTATTGTGCCATTTTTTTATAGAACTGGGCCACCTTCTCCAAGACCTAAGTCATAAAACTGGAGACTGCTGAGAGTCTGAATTCTGTCTTTTGATATGGTCTGGTAAATAGTAATCTTGGAGTTCTCATATTTAACAGAAGTGCAAGTTTAACTTGCAGTAGGTTTCAGAGTTGCTGCCAACAGCTCGTTCACAAGACTAGCCTATAAAAAAATAATCTTTAATTAAAGAAGCTTAGTAAAGTTTATTTCTGCAGTTCTAATTATTACATAAATCTTTAGCACATGAGTTTAGTCTACGTGTTAATATAATATAAAGCCTCTCGTCAGGCACAATTATAACCTTGCTAAAATACTGCAACAGAACTATACACACCATTCTAAGTAATGTTCAATTTATGGCTTACATGGATACGATATCAACTACTTTGATTTATACTGTATGCCCTCTAGCAATACAATCCAATGTTCTCCTTGCCTTTTTTTTATTGCAGCAACAGTACTCAGTGCATTAAGGTTGCTCAGATTTTCCTATACTAACTACCTGATCTTTCCAACAAGTTCAAAACTTAAAGATATTGTATGATGGCTATTCTGTCCTCTCCTGTCTGCTATTACATTAATATTCCTCAAAGTCATTCCTGGAAAAGCAGTAATCTATGACCCATTTTTCCTGAGGCTAAATTGGATGTTCTCAAGTAAGCCAATATATTTAATCCTTTAAAATGGGATCTATGTCAAATCACTGCCTGAAAACTTTAAAAGTACAATCAGGACATTAAATTGTGTGCATTTTTCTTTTACTTTTTCGTCTCCATGTGTTACCTACACTTTTCTCCAGACTGCATTCATAAGATCATACATAATTTCATCTCTGATGTTTTCAGAATACAAGGTCTTCTAGCACTATTTTCTCTCCTGAGTAGCTTAATTATATCCTTGGTAAACAAACTGCATCTTTTACCTGATTTCATGCAAAGGAAGAATGTCCAATTACGCTGTTTGTCTGTGTGTCATTCAGTCTGCTGGTCTGTCTGTTCTTTTGTCTTTAACCCATTGAACTTCTGCAGCTGACCAAGAGATGTAAAAACCACCAAGCTTATGTCACTACATTTTTTTTATGAAAAGAGGAGACTGCATACAGGGGAGAGTTATGACAATATCTCCTCAGAGAGACAGAATATTTTGAAGTTGCAAGGGATTTTAGAGAAGTCTGACAGGCTTATGGTGTAGCACACAAAATCATGACATATCCAAAAGCTGGCTAACATATTCCGATCTTCAGAACTATGCAAGTCCTGTATGTATTTATTCCAAGTAAATAGAATCATAGAATATCCCAAGTTGGAAGGGACCCATAAGGATCATCAAGTCCAACTCCTGGCTCCACACAGGACCAGCCAATCAGAACAGATGACTGAGAGCATCATCCAGATGCTTCTTGAACTCAGTCAAGCTTGATGCTGTGACCACCTCCCTGGGGACCCTGTTCCAGTGCCCGACCTCCCTCTCGGTGAAGAACCTTTTCCTGATCTCCCACCTAAACCTCCCCTGTCGCAGCTTCATGCCATTCCCTCAGGTTCT
>VWZZ01001863.1:4006-31563 GCA_013399095.1 Psophia crepitans
AAAAAAAAAAAGAAAAAAAAAAAAGAGTATGAAAATAGTGCAGGACTTACCATGGAACACAGAAGACCTCAAGCTGGGAGAAAACAGACAGATGCCCCTTCGCTTTGCCTAACGCAGCAGGAAAAGATGTGCAAAATCCTCCAGCTTCCTCGACACCAGCAAACGATTGCGTACTGCACAGACAGATGGCTACGCTGCCCTATCTGCTTTTGCTTGAAATTGCCATCTCGTTATTTGAGGTCTTCCAGGCTTAGAAGCAGCTTTAGGCGGTCAGGCTTTCACACGCACGCGCAAACACCCCCCCCCTTTACTCCCAACGCCTCAGAGCCGGGCGCCCGCTGCACGCCCAGCATCCAGCCGGACGGCGCTGTCCGCCGCAGCTGCCGTTTAGGGAACGTGCTCCGGAACGTCATCCAGAAGCAGAGCTCTCCACCGGGAACACCCACCAGCCAAACCGGAGAAGAGGATGTCTCCTTTCACCCCTTCGGTCCGGAGTCACCCAAGCGGCAACTTCAGCTGACAGCTATGTGCAAAATGAGTTATTAAAGTGTTTTCAAAAAGAGCAACCGGAAAATGCAAACACTTCAGAGCTGCTGTTCTGTTCTCTGAAAACTGCAGTATCCTCGCTGGAGAAGCTCACCCTCACCAAGGATGCTCAGTTCTACCGATTACGAGCTGGCCACGAGCGTTCACCGTTCTTGGCTGACTTGCGAAATTCACGCCCCAGAGAGATTTCGACTCCTCGTTCTTTAACTCTGACACCGATTAAAGAGAAGAGACAGCCCGGAGACTACTTGGATGCCTTCTTCCTCCCTTCCCCCCCTCTGCAAAAAAACGGGCGAACTTGTTAATTGAAGAGCAAGGTGGATGATAATTTTAGCAACGTTTACTGATTGAAAGATACTGCCATTTCTTTTAATACAATTTTTTCCATGATTTCCTTTAAATGCTTTGCAGCCGATTGGCTTTGCAGCACAGTAATTCATACACTATACTGTACAAAATCACCAGCCAGACTGGAATGATGTATTCAGAGAAGGCACCATCATGCTTATTACATTACCAGAGAACTCCAATACAGTCAAGACAAGTTTCACTGTACAATGCTGATGGAAGGGGGAAGGGGAAGGAGGAGTGTGTTGAGCAGCCATCCCTGTACTGAAGAGGGGCAGATAGAAAAATCTGACGTGAGCTATCAAACTTGTCGCGTACTCAGGGCTACGACTTTGAAACTCTGGGTTCTGTTTAGTTTACAGCTAAATGGATTCCTTCTGGAAGAAACTCGTAGTCTTATTCAGGTTTGTGTGTGTACATAGGTTGGTCGCTGCAAGCAGGTCAGATGCCCGCATCGTTTCACAAGCTATTCTGTCTGAATAAGAGGATGAAGGTTTTTTCCCTCCGATGCCTCCTGTGGATGTCAATATAAATGAGTTCAGAGTACCCATTAGTGCATTTTGATGAGTGCGTAAACACCAGTTTGTTTGGAGCCGAGTGTTCTAAGAGAAAAAAAAAAAAGGCAAGCTTCTCCAATTGCACAAATTGCACTATTTGTCTTTCCAACAGGAATAGGCAGAAACAGAACACTTACACAAAATGTGCAGCAGAGGCTTTTTGACTGAAAGGACCTGAATTCTATTGGGCATGTCCTGTAGTTCACTTGTGTTGCAGATAGTTAACCGGTCTTTATTTTTCTCTTTTTTTTTTTTTTTTCCTCCAGTCCTCAATTCTCCAAGTCTACATTTATAAATAAACAGTGTGACTCCTGTTGTGAAACTGGGGAGAGAACGTCCACCTCAATTTAAACTGGAAACCAAAGGATGCTTTCACATCAAAGAAATGATCAGAAGGGCTGTGTCACATTCCAAAGCCAAAAAAAATGAACAAGAATGCAAACACGATGGATAATGTACCACTGCCGAGACTCTCTGCCCACAGTGGAGACTTCAGCGACGCTGTCCGGTGAAGCGGCCTTCCATCTGCCCGGTTCCTCGTCCAGAGCCGAGTTTCTGTGCCATGCCGCCTCTCGGAGGGGGTCCTCTTCCGTCACGGTCTCGCATCATGCCGCCACCCACTATTCCACGGGGACCCCCGGGGCCTCTATCATTGCGACGAATATCCCTACGATCATCTCCTCCACCTCGGGTCTCTCTTTCACGAGCGGCTCTTGTTTTTTTCTCTTCTACGTTCAAGCGCACCTCACCCCGGAACATAATGGGCTTACAGGGAAAAGTGTTCAAGGCACACGTTAGTCACCGTTTCACACAGCCCGTTTACACAAGGCACAGGAAAACACCGCATTCGCTGCATGCCTCAGCCTGCCTTCGCTCACATGCAAGCGACGACAAGTAACTGGTGCCAGCTCCCTGCAGCACCCAACCCTAGCCCCAGATGCCTACAGTAATGGAACAGCCTTTTGAAATTCATCGGGCATGCACGGAATTAAAATGCCCTTCTCAGGTAAGGGCAGGGTTGTCTTTAGCCCCTCTACTGCTGGCTTTGGCCTTTTCACTTCAGGGCTCAAGTTCCTGAAGAACTGCTCTACCGGGTCTCGCTCCCACGTGCTGGAAATGAAAACTGCCGCTTTCTCCTCTCCAGTCCCTCGAGTCCCAGCCGCAAATAACCCCGCTCCCTTTTCTCAGCACCCCGGGCGTGGAATTCAGAGAGCCACGCCGAGCCCTTCGAAAGGCTGCGTACTCGACTTTCGGCTTTGAAAGCAAGCGTCGAGCTCCAGGTGGTGTCTATGGGCAGAGGTAACAAACCTGCGCTCGGTACGGCACGGTTTGAGGAGCGCTGGCACAGCTTTTGTAAGCTACGGAACACTCCTGACAGAAAGAGCATGCCAAAACTCTCTTTTTCTTACAACTGTCGTTGGAAGGCCAGAACCTACAGCACCGCACGCCGGGACGGCCCACGCTGCTTGGGGCTCAGGGCATTCAGTCAATGCCAATACTTACTTTGGCAACTAAAATTCGCTGGACCGGCTCAGAATCGTCAAATACCACGAAACCAAAATTAGGCAGCTTTCCTCCCACTCCTTTGGTATTTATGCGAAGTTCTACCACGTTCCCGAAGCCTGGGAAAACACAAGGGAAAAGCCTCGTTCTCAAAACCCACAGTGCCGGCTTTACCGCCCCTCCGCTCGTCCCAGGCAACACCCGCAGTCTTACATCAGGTACAAGTTCCCCCCCGTGGCCCTAAGGGAATGTTACGTGACTTTTCAAGGTGGTTTTTCTTCTTGATCTCCTGAGCTGAAAGTGCTACTTACTCATGAAGAACTCTTTCAGCTCACTCTCATCAATGTCATGCGGCAAGTTCCCAACGAAGAGCTGGTGGCTGTCTGGATAGCGAATTATTCGACGATTGTCTGACTCATTCTGTTCCATGTCCCCTCTCCCTGTCGCCAACAGAAAGAAGAAGGGAGAGCCACTGAGGTTAGAAGATGGGCGCAGATTGGGGTGAACACATCTATGAACAGCACCGCGTACGTTGGCTCAAAGGATCCCACATTTGCGGCTCCCGAGCTTACATTTACCACGGGGGGACGCAGCGAGGAGGGGACTATCTTCCTCTTCACAGAGTCCTGACAATTTTGTAATAATACCACAAAGTATTTGTTTTCTTTTTGTCTGGTTTCCCTGGTTAGGATAAATAAATCTGTATTAACCAAAGCATCTGGCATCCTGGGCTAGGTTGCTTACGAGGTTCTTGTTTCATCCTCAATCATTATACTGAAGAGGAGCTCAGTACACATTAAATGGTGGTTTTTTAAGATTTTGGATTTAAGCCACTTCTTCATCACTTCCGTCACACAAAACCAGTATCCTTACTTGGGCACTCATACTAAAAACAGTGTTTGCCAGTCACCTCTTGTCTTTCATCTCCCACCACCACTGTGTCCAACGTACAGGTAAGAGTTCTGCAGCTCAACTGAAGTATTAGTACGCTTGGCAGCGTGCAAGATAAAATCTTTCCCGGTATCCCCCTATGAAATCATAACCTGCCTTGCAGGGTGACAGCAGCACGCTGTTACCTGCTGTGTACCTGACGTATTTCGGTGTAGGTACGTACCCTCTTTTCTCCTCAGTTTCCCCTACGAGCCCTTTTGCAGCAAGCTTGCTGGCTCCTTTGAAAGGTCTCCTTAAGCAGATAAACCAGCTGGCTGACTTCCTCTGCAAACAAGACCGTAGGGCTGAAGCTCTGCCCTTTGGTCAATTGAGATGTCAGCCTTTTCTCCTGTGCCTCTGCTACGTGCCCACCAGCGTTAAGATCAGAATTACAAGGCTCGAGCTCCGATATGTGCTTTCTGGATGACCTGTCTGACATCCAAGAGCAGCGGAAATGCAGATTTGAGACTTGGTTCAGCCACAAGTTGCAGCTTCTGCTCCCTGCTGCAAGACAACACGTTGAAGAAACGGGGAAGGTTAACCTGTAGCAGATGCAATGGTTCTTTCTCGGGGCCTTAAATCCTTTCAGTTGCAGTGCTGTCCCCCAGTGAAGACACACTTGCACTGACCAAAGCCAAAAGCATGTTTCAGCCCAACCTGTACTTGGCACGCACTTACTGAAAACATTCATGGGGACAAATTTCAGTCAGAGCTGGTGGAGCCGCTGTAGCCTTTGAGACTTCACCACTTCTGCACGCAGCGCTCTGCCAGCTCCCGCCAGCTTCACACCACCACTGCAGAAGGATCGTGACCACCACTCCTCCCCTTAGAACTCCTGACTGATTTGCACACTCAGGGAAGAAAACAAATGGGGCCTTTGAGCAGATAGCTTTTGTCCAGCGCTGCACAGAGTTCTGCCAAGCGACCAGGCTGGACTGATGAACGCGACGTGGAAGGCTTTCGCCTCTCAACACTGCTGCTGACAACCGTCCAGTAACGTGCACGTTTTCTAGCCAGACCATCCTACGGATTTGGGTACTCTGCATGAATAAGGAAGTGCAGAGAGCTGGCTGCTCATAAACAAAGACAAACCTGAGGTGGCCAAACCCAGAATGGTGTTTAAGATAATTACACAAGATGGAAAAAAAATACATATAAAATGATGAACTGACCGAGGCTGACACAGTGGGAAGGGTTTCTTCTGTGCAACAGGCACGTAAGAGATCTCACTTCCAAGGTTCAGCAACATTAGAGTTCACGGACAGAACCGCTCAGATTTCCATACCAGCTTTCCAGAACTGCATCTAGCCACATGAGAGGTACTCAAGCATATAAGTGAGTGGCCTGGCTATTAAAAACCATTTCAATGAAACAGAAGCTTGGAAATAATGCCTGGTCTTCGCAACAGCTCATCACCAGCTTGGACTCCCCCGTTTCACATTCCCCCATTTCCAGTTGCAGGCAGCAGGAACAGAGAGCGCACGACCAGCCAAACACAACAACGGCACAGACCAGACCTGTCCAGGAGGCCCCTCTCGTTAGCTAGTCCCAAGCAGACCCACGCGCTGGTCCACGTTACCTGGTCGGGGTCCTCGGGGTGGAAAACCCGGTCTGTCCCTGGGACGCTGTTCACGTACACGAGGAGGCTGAGACTGAGCTTCAGGTTTAGTTTCAACTCTTGGCTAAAACAGGAGGAGAACATGCATTATTCACCACCGGCCCGGTAAGAAACCCCCAAACCCCCAAAACTCACCAGCTTAAAACCCCCACAACACCAGACACAGATCAGCGGCATGCACAAATCAAACTCCACAAGATAGACATCCATGTCAATGTGTTTGGGAATACGTTTTTTTCACCTCTATAAATTCCTCTGTACCAATCCAGGACTGCAGTGTTCAGTTCTCTCTGCTAAAAGGGGCAAAGCAAACGTCCCTCAAACAAGAGCGTCTCCCCAAAACATGGCTAAGGTGGGTTTCCATGTCTGACCAGGCATCGAGACCCCAACGCTCCGTTATCCAAGAATACCTCAGCCTGACTAAAAACCCCACATAGATCAAATTAAGCTTCCTCATGCCAAGCTCCAGCTTCACGGATTAGGAGGTAGACTGAGACGAACACGGAGAGATGGGCAAATCCCACATGCTGTCCCGAGTCCCTGAGGGATTCTTGTCTTTGAGTGCAGAGCAACTACAAGGAAACTACCAAAAGAAAGAGGAGAACAAAACAAAAGCCCTCAGAAGTGTAATAAGTATTGCGGATACCAGAGCGCCACCTGAAATGACAATTTTTACAGGCTCCCCGCTGAGGATACTCTTCAACTTTCCTGACGTCAAGACCGTGATGCTCAAAGCACACCCTTCACATGCTCAGGAACTAGAACAAGAGTATTTGAGAAAGAGAGACGGAATAACAAAAAGTATTTCTATGCAGCCTGGTGGTTACCGAAGCAATTTGCAACGTTTTTGAAGTTCCATTTTCTGTACAACAGGCCAGCAGCTGCTGCTGTGCTGGGTTCTTATCTTAACAAACCAAAACGATCCTTAGGAGCAGAAAGAGGAACACTAGCTTCCGAGGAAGATTAAACACAAGGACACTGGCTATAGGCCCCAACTGCTGAGGACAAGTAGTTTCTCTTAAACATCTCCCTTATTTTCCTCCGAGGACTCCTGACAACCGATGGTTCCAGCTCACAGGGGTAAAAAGACTGTTCTGTAGGAAACGTGCAGGCATTACGCACCAAATAAATGTTTCAGCCCTCGTGTCGCTCGTGCTCTACCCAGCTAGGCATTAGCTTGTCCTTCCAACATTTCTAGGACCGTTTTTTCAGTTCCAAGAATAATCCAGAAAAATCAGCCTTCCTGTTAAATTTCTTTCCGTTCTATCCCCTCGTGAGTCACTGGAGCTCCCCTGCCATCTTTTACTCACGTGCCTTTACTGCATCGGACATTGTACCTCAAAAGCCAAACTCGATACGTTCAGACCCCCATTTCTTACGGACTTATGGCCATCAGGATTAAACACTCGGTCCTTCCGCCAACCACAGCGAAGACTTGCTGAGTCACCGATGTCCTTCCGTTCAATCCCGAATAACAGGGAGCTTTTACCTGCTCGCAAAGTGCGTTTCACTGAACCTCTGCTGCAGCGCACAAACACTCTCTGTCCAGCCAAGCACCAAACAGCTAGCCTGATCAGCTGCCTCCCAATCAGTACCACCCCTTCTTGCAGGGGAAGACGGCCTCGGTGCTCTCTGGCGCTGTGCTCCCCCAAACCGCTGCCATTAAGCCCCCTAAGGGCTGCCCTTGCACAGCCCCAGCAGCACCTCACTGCACCTCTCATTTCACAGACAGCACACAAGGTGGTCTGAAAGGCAGGGAAGGAGGGTTTCCACAGATCACGACTGAAGGACCCCTCGGCGCGGAGCCAGCCTGAAGTAGCTTTGAGAACAGTTAAGGAGAAGGCGACACTGTCTCTTCTCTTCAGGAGCTCACACGGGGAGGGAAAGGGACCTCCTTCTGCTACGGCAACACCGCTGGCGATGATGGCAAAACCAGCCACAAGCCAGCCTTTCCTCAGCAATTTTGGAACTGAATACGCCCCTGAAACAGAGGAGGATGGGACAGAAAGAGCCAGCTCCAAAAGGCTGGCACAATTCTATTTTCTAAACCTCACGAGCCTTACAAGTTTCTCTAGAGTGAGACACCTGCCACAAAGAAAGGGCATGCACGCAGAGAACCAACTAGCCAAGCAAGCAAAGAAGAAACTGCACTTCACACGAAACCAAAGGAAAAAACCTGCATCATCTCATCGGAATTCCAGTAGCCAGGTTAGACACACACCTCAGATAGTTACCGCACTGCCTCTGAGGGAAGTGGGGACCACACCACCTAGTAAAGGCACTCAGCAGTCACTCCCACAAAGGTGCTATGGATTACAGAAGAGTCTATCCAGAGTCCGAACCGATTTCAGGCGGTGAGAGAAAGCAGCGTCTACCAACAGATCCTGCCCTGAACTCGCCACTTCCAAGCCAGAGGACGCGAGTCAGGGAGCACCCTGCCTGCCTCCGCCCCTCCGGCACCCCTGCGACAGCTGAGGTGCGAATGCAAACGGGGGGTCAGAAGATCTGAGAAGATACAGAGAAGGCCCGATTTATCAGCAGAGGCAGCCTGATTTTGAATGGCCCCCAAGAAGAAAAAGAGCAAGAAATGCTGACCTGCTTCCCCCCACAGCTGTAAATAAACTGGAACCCAACTGGTTTATATCCAAAACGGGACGTGTGCAGTCTGTCGAGGGGTTCCAAGTTAATACTACAGAGGCTGTATTTTTAACTTGATGAAAGATGGGGGAAAAACGGGAGCGATGCAGAGAAAGGAAATGAGAAGGACAGGTAACAGCTGCTTTGCAACATCACTGCTGCTGGCGAGAACAGCACCCCAAAGGAGCCACCCACCCACGAGCGCTACCTGCTGTCCTCGTTTACACGCACAGCATCTGGCAAGAGAACGGGAAAAAGCTGCTGCTGATCTGTAACCCCTTGAGGAAATCATTCAGATGCCTTTTCTACCAGCTTTCTGTATCCCCTGTCTGAAAAGCGTGCAAGAGAAGGAGCTAAGAACGGACTAACTCTGTCTCCAGAAGAGCTGAGGGTTGAAATTCTTGCCGCTTCAGTATTGTTCAGAAACTTGCACACAGATTCCCTTAAACATGAAGTCACAGCAAAAGTAATCTAAAAGGCAGAAAGCGTGACAAGCTGCAGAGGCAACACAAGAGAGCTTAAGGGGACATCTGAGAGCTCCATTCTGCTCTCTGGTATGGATAATTTTAAACGATTTTTGCAGTCATATTACAAAAATCACCCTCTCCACTGCAAATAAATCAAAACCAATTTTGCTTTGGCATAAGGCAAATCCATTCCGTACTAGAAAAAACAAAGTTTTTACGGCTCAAATACCCCCTAAATGCTCAAAGCCCCGCTGAAGCTGGTGAAGACAGACAGGCTTCCCAACTCATTCCACAGCCATCACCTCGTTTCCAGACAGCCCTGTCAGACCAGAAGCAACGCCGTACAAGGTGGGGTTTCTCGGGGTGGGTTCTATTTTTTTCTGTTTTCTTTTTCAACACACAGTTCCCCTCTGTCAGTACAAAACGGAGAAGAGCCCAGTGCGAAACCAACAGATGCAGTAACCCAGCTGCTCTGCTGAAAACTGCAGTCTTTTAGCACGGTTGGCCGCGAGCTACCGTGGCACACAGTGCTTTGGTACGCGGCGGCAGTAGAGAGGTTAAAGCGCCCATTTTCTGTTTTGAGGATTTTGGTGTAGATGGAGGCAGCTGAATTGAGAGTCTCAGGCCGTCTCACACCAGCTTGGCATGTGCAGCACACGAGCTATCACCCGGTCAAACTTTCTTCCCTCTTTCCCCTCCTCACCCAGCCACCCTAGGAATGGGAAGACAGCATTGTCCTGGCAAGGAAATGTGAATCCTTCCATTCCTCACACAGTCATAAGTTGGTACAGGGTTCTGTGACAAGTTAATTATAAACGGACAATGAAATCGAGTGTCCTTCTGTAGATATTAGCCTCACGAGGCAATCTTGCACCTTCTTGGAAACGGTGCTGGACATTTTTGCTGCTGGGACACTTCTGCCAATGAAACACCCCTTTCAAACACACTTTAGAAAACTACCGTTTTGTGGGGAATTGTCTTTTTGTTTTGTTTTCCCTTGTAAACCAAACCATATCCCATTAAGACAGGTCCAAAAAACTTCAGCAGGGATTTCCTGTTTCCGCACAAACAGATTTTAACGTCACCGCCACCCAAAGTTACGCCTGTTACGTGCCTTCGCTTGCGACGAGAAGGCGAGCGCATTAACATTTAAGACACGATTAATCTGTGCAATTTAAGTCAAACAAATTGATCTGTTAATTAAAAAAAAAACACAACAAACTGAAGCAGTTTGCAGAAGTAACGAGACAATCCAAGGTGTTCACAGATGGGTTACCTGTGAGACTGGTGCTTTAACATGGGGTGGAATTCCAGAGGAAGAAACAGTACCACTAGGAGGCAGGTTTTTACTGGTCACTGAAGCCCAAGAGAAAGCCTGCAGGAAATGCAACAAACCTAGGCTACTAATCATGGCAAACCACTGACAATCCTACAGGGAAACTCGGCTGCTGAAAACACACTTTCGGTTCATATCTGACTATTCAACAATTGTTGCGCAAGCATTACAACGAAGGGACAGAAGGGTTTGCGGTTCTTGCCGCCTGCGGACTCCAACGGCGTGGAGCGAGTGCGTACCGTGCCCGCTGTGGCTACCCGAGCGAGCCCGGTCCCCTCAGCATCCCCAGAGCACTGCTTTCCGTGAGGTAACCAAACCTAGGAGCGAAAACCCTGCGGTGTTGAGTGCCTTCGGCACAAAGAAAGAAAGCGGATGCCAGAACTTAGAAGTAAAAATGGAAAAGAGAAAAAGGACTGATAAAAAAAAAATACACACGGGAGACAGGCTGGAGCTAGAAAATGACCTCTCTCCAGCTTTCACCGGTTCCTCCCGTCTCTTTCAAACTCCCTACGTGTAACCATCCCAGATGACGCACGGCGTGCACGGTGGTTTTTAAGATTGGGCCTCCTGCCTCGAAAGGAGACAGTCGATGCCCCCGTATGGGTTTTGAGCCTATACTGCCAGCAATTCTGCAAGTGTCAGTGCATTGGGGTTTTTTTTCAAGGAAGAGCAGTGGTTCTCATTGTATGAGATTGTTGGTAGCTTGAGGTGCTTGCTTAACATACGTTAACTCCACATTGAAAAAGGTTTACACATGCATAAAACCACACACGCACACTTTACAAGCAGAGCATTCAATTTACGACAGGTGACTTGAGCAGCACTTAAAAATAACGTTCTTTGTG
This sequence comes from Psophia crepitans, assembly GCA_013399095.1. Lineage (NCBI taxonomy): Eukaryota > Metazoa > Chordata > Aves > Gruiformes > Psophiidae > Psophia > Psophia crepitans. The sequence continues at coordinate 14,794 of VWZZ01001863.1, forward strand.
TTTTTAGTGAGACTTCGCATTTCTACCCGTTCCGGGTTCGAGCCTAGCTGTTCGTACAGCATGACACTGAAAAGTGTGGCCGCTCACAAGGGCTAAGTTCAAAACCCAATCTTCTGGTGAGCACATATAATGACTTTTAACTAACCTTTGGTGGTTCTTGTGGTAGTGAGACAGGTTCTACAGGAGGTGGAGATGGAGACTTCTCTTCTAGCTCCTCGAGGGTCTTTTCTTCTGCTTCAGCTTTCAGCTCCTCGGTTTTCGTTTCAGATTCCAACTCCGGCTCAGGTTCATGAGATGACTCTTCTAGCGCCTCCTCTATCCCATTGCTAAAATAACCAAACGCCTTTTATGCGGCTTCTCAATTGTTTTGTATTTTGTGACTGTTTGTAAGCTGTGCTATGGTAGTAAAAAGATCATTCTGTTCCTAAGTTGCTACCATACAGTACCTACATATTCAATACTGTGAGAAGTTAAGCTGTACCCCTTAGTCGTACACAAAGCCAGATTTTACTCCTGCTGAAGCAAAGACGTTTCACAACTCTCCGCAGAGAACCTGAAAATCATGCGGACGTACAAAGCCTTGAAGGAACAAGTGCTCAACTCAAGAACTGCTGCTCCTAAAAGAACAGGAGCACAGGGAGGGACCGATGGAAGATTAAGCCATACACATAAACGAAGCCAATTTTGGAATGAAACCCACAGCTTATTTGCAAAAATGCCACAGAGGGTCCTTACCCAAGGAGTTGTGAGTCTTGTTTACTGAAAATCACACACAACTTCTTCTCTGTACTCTGCGTGTTCGAAATGTAAGGGATCTCAAGCTTTTCACTCCTCTCTGCAGCCACCCCGAAAGCTTACCAAATTCTAACTACTTCTGCCCAGGCAGCTCCTGCCGCTGGTTAGCATACGCCTAAGTGCCTATCTGACGAATGTTGCCATGACAACTTCCTTCCAACTGGCACGGTAAATCCCAACCTAAGACCTGACTTAATGCAAGGCTTTTAGGCAGCAAACCCTTCCTGCGTTCCCTTGAGCAAGTCAGTCGCTGCCAGAATTCCAGCAGACTCGCCGCTTCCCTAAGATTTCTTGTGAAAAGCATTATGTGACCAGCACTTAGCATAACCGCTGATGCACTTAACAGACACCGTTCTACTGATGCTGTCAGTGCTCAGGTTTTTTGACGTTTGGGGGTTTTTTAACAAGGAAACCAGGAAGTCAGTCCTGGCCTGTACAAGGCATTCCTGTGTTTCACAAAAAGCACAGGGTGTGGGACGTGTTTGTTTCTTTGTCTTTGTGGGGTTTTTTGTTTGTTTGTTTAATAAAATGTATTTTTCTTATAAAAACATAACAAAACTTTTTTCTTTGATCTTCTTTACGTTTTAAGACACTTGGGACAGAGCGTATTCTGCCAATCCAGCTGTACAGCAGCTTCTCAAAGATACTCTTTGACCTTCCCCTCCGTTTCAAGCGCTACCCAAATTTGAGGCGCAACCTATCGTTACTCACCCCTTTGTTAACCCATCCGTTCCCACAAATTACATCATACCAACTCACCGTTACAAGTTTAGGTAACGATGATGACATTAAGCGTGTACATAAACACGGTTGCCGCCTTCTCACCTCACAGTTGCAACCAGAAGTGAAAATAACTAACAGACATAAGCACATCCTTGATTTCCTCTCTCCATTCAAGAAGCAATGTTTCAAAATAATATAACATTAGGTATAACCCAGATCCATGTCAAGTTAAGCGGAGTTTCCTAAACTACCTGTTAAATCCCACCCAGGATCCAAACCCAAAGCAATTCTCTGGGGTTTTTGGGTTTTTTTTTAAGCAAGTTCATATAATAAGATGGACTTCTTACGTAACAGGATGGTTTTCATAGTAAGTACTGCTTGCATTCTCTTGCACGGGTTCAGGTGATGGTTGTCTTTCCTCCTGCTCCTCTTCCACCTCCTCCTCAGACTCTGACACAAAAAGAAAAACTTTCTTAAACACCTCTGCCGGTGTAAACAAGCTGCACTTAAAATAAAAGCGTATTAAACTAGTAGTAATCAAAAGAAAGCTTCATCAACAAAATAAGACAAAATTAGCTGCAAGAAAAGAGAGAAGACCCTTCTGCTTGTTCAAGAGGCTTTGTTCCTTAGTATTTTCATAAAAGGGAGAAACTAGAGACACGCTGCTGCTAGGAAGTTCTGGGAGGGAGGGCTCGAGGGGCTCTTAAAGCAGCAGATGCTTTTCATATGGTGGCAGTAAATGAGAAAAAGCCTGCGCTGCTAGCTCATCAACCTCAGTACCAAAAACTCAGATGATTAATCTCAAATACAAGGATGATTGCCTAAATTGCTTTGTTGATGAAAAAATTCCAGGAATTACCCAGCGAACACGTATTCACACATTCTGGCTGTACTCTGATTTGCTTTGCCTCAGTGAACATGGGGGAAAACCCACCCAGGACATGTTCAGCCCCTGAACAGAAAGGAATTACCAAATGTGATGATGATCAGAAAGCAAGCTACATGTCATATTTGAAAAGCCAGTGGATTTTTTTCTTCAAACCACTTTACCTAAAAATGTGTCTGATGAGAAAAATCAAGTCTACCCTAGAAACCAGTGGCAGCAAAAATACTATTGCTCGTTTTATCCATTCTCCACCAAGCCTCACTGACCCTGAGCCAGTTCAGCTCTCCAGGGAACCAGGTACTACTACATGGCCTTAATTTTACAGAGTGTTTCGGACCAGCAGATAGCTCCAGCAACATAACCTATACTGCCTGCCTCAGCCCCCTCCCAAACTGCTATGCTCCACGAGAATGCAACACAGTTTGCATCTTTCCATCTCCTCCAGCCACTTCTGAAAGCTCGGCATACATGCTAGAGGAACAAGAACAAGACAAACGTTGTGTGTAGAGCACTTCTCACCTTCATCAAGTTCTCCTTCTGAATCCCCAAATACTTCATCTTCATATCTGAAGATATCATTATGGACGTAGAACTTGTTTGGAACCGAACCCTGTAAAAGAGCAACATGCAATTTTTTTAATATACGATAAATCAACAAGACGGAAGGGTTAGAGGCAGAAACACTGGGGTCCACGCCGACACTTTGGAATAGGACTGCTCCTTTAAAGGCATTCTCCAAGCGGTAATTAGTCTCTACACAAGCAACTGAATGGTAACTTCCGCCCAACTGAAACACTATTACAACAACCTTACAATAAAAACCCAGAATGAACTTTCACTGGGTGATTCTACGCTTGTAGCACTGCACTGGGAAACAACGAAGAAATTCAGCAAGACTCGAACATTAATCGTCAACTGCACAGTTGTTCGTGATGAAGTGGGGAGAAAGAAGCAGGAAGAACACCAGACACCCTTTACCCTCACATAGCTCTGCTCTCACTAAGAGCTAAATTGGAGCAGTAACTTGTGCAGCACCAACCCGTACTCCCATTCGCCGGCAGACTTGAAGAAAGTACAGAGCTACATTAGAGACTTGATCTGCAGAGCTCAACACCTTTGTTTTATTTATTTGTACCAATGGCAGCTCCCAAAGGCAAGCTTCATTTTGCTTTGGGTTACTGCTCCAGTGCCTAAGAACATAAACCAGCTCAGGTCAGGTCCAATACACACTTTTCTCTGCACTCGCATACTGTGACACATTCAGGGATCGCATCCGGGCCAAGCTCCAGAAGCCAGATCGTAACACAGACTGGTTTGGGTGGAAAGGGACCTTCCAGCCCATCCAGCCCCACCCCCTGCCATGGGCAGGGACACCCCCCACCAGCCCAGGCTGCCCAAAGCCCCATCCAACCTGGCCTTGGGCACTGCCAGGGAGCCAGGGGCAGCCACAGCTTCTCGGGGCACCCTGTGCCAGGGCCTCAGCACCCTCCCAGGGAAGGATTGCTGCCTCCCAGCTCAGCTCCAGCTCCCCTCTGGCAGTTCAAACCCACCCCCTTGGCCTGCCCCCCCCTGCCCTGCAACCAGCCCCTCTCCAGCTTTTCTGCAGCCCCTGCAGGCACTGGGAGGCCGCAGTTAGGGCTCCCCGCAGCCTTCTCTGCTCCAGGCTGGACAAGCCCAGCTCCCTCAGCCACCATTTGCCCCAGTACAACAAACTGTAGCTACAGTTCAGGTTTCCATCATCGTTATTTGAAGTTAAACACAGCCTCACACAGACTTACTTCTGGAGCAAGCACAAAAGTCTGCATGAACTTCCTCATCGGCTGCCCGTTGTTTGACAGCTCTCCCATCACTTGCACAACCACCCCATCGCTCAGCGTAGCGTGAGCATCCACATGACGAATCTTGGTGTGGCATTCGCTGAACTGCAATGACATCACTTTCTTGTGTATCTCCTAGAAATAAAGCGTTACACGTTAGCTACGCTGAGTTTTGTTCAGAGCTTTACACCTTGTAAGTACCCGAGTCTGAACTGACATGAACGAGCAGCCCAGAAAACCTCAAAAGATAAAATACAGGAACTAAAAAGTGTCTTTTGGTGAGAACTGTCTACCTGAGCTCATCTAAATTTTATTCTGGAGTTTTCTACCAGGATTCAAGTACTCCTCATAGTAGTCAAATAGCGTACAACTTGACATCAAATTTTTCCAGCTGTCTTACAGTATATGACCTATTTTAAGGCTCTTTTTTTAAAAAGGGCCTGTGAGAGGGGCAGGATTTACCTTGTGTTTAACAACCAAAATTACCATCCCACAAACAAAACACACCAACCCTCTACGCATCCACAAAGTACCCAGACTTCACAGGGCTGGGTAACATCTGCCCTGACAAGATTTTTGTGCTGCCAAATCAGGCTCTGCTGGTGAAAGGAGAAGAAACCAAACCTGCCCTGGGCTAGGAGCCACGTGAACCACACTGCTCAAAGACGGGGCTACCATGTGAACAGATGCCCCTAGGTGACAGACATTACTCTGATAAGCGGAAACTTGTGTTTCCTGGCCTTACTTCACTTCTTCAGAAGTTATCTTCCACTTTAAGAAAACTCCACTCACAGAAGACTGGTAACATACAGAATTCTATGTAATTGGGAAGACCAAAGTCCCCTGCCCAAGGCACCACTTCTAACTGAAATAAGATAAATCAATAGGGCAAATTCTCTTGATTTTATTCCCCACCCTAAGTATATTTTCAGTAGATGTAAAGCTGACGTATCAAACACAACTCACAGTAAAAGCAGCAACAATCCAATAAAAAATTCAAGCCAACAAATTCCTATCTGCTTTGGAACAGCAGGTAGTATCACAACACCTTATTTACCACCTAAGAAAGTCAGAGTGACTGGTAAAAAAACCCAACTGATTTATACAGAAAGTTCTAAACAGCGATGAGGACTACTGGACTGATTGTGATACGCACAGCTTGACCATACACTGCTTCTTGCGGTTTCCCACTGGCATCCAGTCCTCCATGGACGTAAGAAGAATTCCTGCCATAAAACCTACAAGTGAAGAGACGCAAAGGTCACAGCCATGAAAAAAATAGAACCAAATCCAACCAGTATTTTAGCCCAAAGTTGTAGAGCTCAATGCATCAGGAATTTCAGCCCAAACAGCAACTCAAGATACATCTGCCACTTCCAAGGCTCCAAGAGTGCAGGAACTAACAAGCTCAATAGTCAGCATTCCAGTTTGCCCAAGATCTGCAGCTGATAAGGAACTGTTGCACCTCTTTGGTAGGCAGACGACCTAACGAGTGGGAACAGCAGATCAAGAAAGGAATAAACATTAAGTCGCCAGTTAGATGGAATTCTAGCTTTTCAGTTAAGGGGCCAGTAAAGCTGAATAAATTCCCCTGAAGCGCAAGTGAACAGAGAATATTTGTGAGCACAGAGCATCCCCCATACCGGGGGATCTTGCCCTGTGGGTGTCTATGAGCTGCCCCGAGCTCAGCAGGGCTGTTCCAGGAGACAGTTAACTGACCGGTCATCAACAGCCAGCCCACTTGAAAAAGGAAGAAAAATTCTGTAACGTTTTTTGGATGAGAGCCCTTGATGAAAACACAATTCCCTCATGAAGGTCTACGGACAATTCCCCGTTCCCAGCCAACGTAGCAGGCACTCAGCATAATTTGGAAAGCTGAGTTTCAGAGTTGTTCGAGTACAGCTTGAGATTTAGAGGGGTGCGAGTAATAGCCAGTACCTCCTAAAAAGCACCAAAGTTGTCTCCAACAGGCCAAACGTCTCTGCAGACACCTTTCTTCCTCACAGGCACACTTCTGCCCATTTCCTATTGCCCCAGTCTGGAAACATGGGTCTACATCCCAAACGTACCAGGAACACCAGCCCTGTACTGCCCCCATAGCACGCCTTAATATCGATGCAATGGAAGTAATGTTGCCACAGTAAGAGAAAGCAGGAGGGAAGGCAAACCTTAACAGCTGGCTGCTTTTCTTTGACTGAAGCAGTTAGCTAGGAAAAACGTTATAGTATTTTGCTGCTTAAATGAAAACACACCCACCCCCTCCCCTCCAAATCCTGCCGAGGTTACAGTCAGTACCATTATAGGTAAACACTCTTACAAGCTAAATCAAAGATGATTTTCAACACCAAGTTTGAGGCACAGGTGATTTACCCCAATATAGAATTTAGCTTCCATTGAAAATAAACGTTAAAAAAAGGAAAAGGCACTGTGGAACCGCTATAATTCTCCCTCGGCCTTTGGCATTAAGCCGCGAAGCACGGCCTAATCATCCCTTCTCTGTCTCTGTGTTTATGCAAACAACTTCTAGGTTTCAGAGCAAAATGACAGCACGCTTCACAAGAAACTTTCTTACCAACTTGGGCTTTTCTATCATTCAAAAATGACCCCGCTGTTCCGATACCAGAACTTCCACTGCATCATTTACTCCCAATGTATTTGTTGCCTTGAAAAACTGGTATAGTCACATCCTTCTAAGTCTCTTAAAAGAATTTCAACTGCCGAGACCTTCCCAGGCAACGGGTAGTCACGGCTATCGATAAGCCAGCCCCAAGGCAAGAGGTCCTTTCCCAGGCCACCGGGGAAAATGCCCGGGCATGACATGCACCAGAGGAGCGCAGGTCTTGGGTCAGAGTGAGCCACCAGTCTGTATAGCAGCTATCGAGCTGTTACACGGACACACTTGCCCGGTTGTTGATCCGATCCAACTCATTTGTTGAAGTTTTGGGGGCGAGGAAAAATTCTGCAATTGCTAAAAATTCTGCTTTCCACTTCCATTAGATTACTAACGGAAGTGAATTAGCAAAAACGTGAATTAGCAAAGACCGGAATACGCAGCTGAGACACCTTAAAAATCGGTTTAAACACTGAAAACAACATGGTTCCACAGTGGTTCAGCGGCTTTAGTAAAAATGATACCACTCATTTTTCCCACCTCAAAGCTACAGATGAAAAGAGGCATTATTCAAAGGGCTGAATTCTTAAGTGAGCCTATCTGAGAGTGCTGCTTTCAATCAAACAGTCCAATTTTTCATCATCAACCTTGCGTCAAGTCCTGAGACCAGACCGGCCCAAGCAGCGATTGCTTTTTTTTTTTTTCCACACATTGACAAAGCTACTCTCACCTTTATTTATGCGCAAGTCCGCATCCTTACGTGGAAATGCACAACCTCAAGTGACAAGCTGCACGTAGCCAATCAAAACCAGAAAAAGAAGGAAGGGGAAAAAATGGAAAATAAAAAAGAAGGAATAAACACATCCAGACGACCACTTACACAGTGGACACAGGTTGAAAAAATAACCTACAGTATTTTCCACCTACTGTGCCCAGACCATGACGTCTCCAGTCATAATCTGGACAAAAACTTCTCGGAGGCAATGCAAAATATGCTATCCTGAAATAATTAGTGTGCTTGTCTTAGGTACCAAATGCAAGTGCTTCCTCTGCCATTTTCTTCACTTTTCTTTTTAGAAAGGTACTTCTGGAATACGCCCACGTCACCATTTTGTCAGCTGAGGAGCTCACTTTCCCACACAGGTAATACCTGGATAACGTGCCATACATCCACATGATCAGATTTGGTTCTAGAGCCTGAAGGATTTTCACTAAGATGAAATATTTTCTGAAAGCCCAGAAGTTAGCCAGGTCCATTTCCTCCCACACTCAGAAATTAACATTTAGCTGCTTTATAAGGAACAGCGTGCACTTCTGTTCAAAAACATGAGTTGCTTTATAGGTGAAAGCGTTACCTGTGCAAGAAGTCAGGAGCTTTATTTAGCAGAGTGTAGTACTGTCTCACGAACTCCCGCCCTACCAGCAGGGGACTTGGCTTCTCCATCACCATTTCTTTGGTACACAATGTTAAATGCTGTAAGTAAAGAAAAATGGTCACGTTAGTTTCAAGACAGCCCTTTATATCACAAGTTCCCCATAAAAGGATGAGCATAATGATATTAGAATGGAAACAATGACATGGACAGGGACTTCATTCACACAGAACTACTCCCCCAATTCTGGGCGCCCTCCCTCCCTCCTTTGAGTAAATAAAAAGATTTCAGTCAATTCATGTGTTACTTTGACAAACAGGGAGCACTGGAAACAAAGTCCTGTACAGGACAGGTGCTTTAAAAAGTAAACACAAACAAAAAACCCCAAACAAACAAACCAACCCCCTATTAAAAATGTCTAGCACCATTTACTTAACCCTTTGGCAAAAAAAAAGACAAACAATTAAAAACCCCAAGTTCAACAGCACTGCAAACCAAAGAGGAATCCACTTCCCTGAGCCAGCCGCTAACACTCCCCTACCCCAGAGCACATCTGCCTCAGAAGGCTACTGTCACGTTGTACAACGAAGAGGGCAGCAACAACATTCTGAAGTAATTATGTGGGCTGGATTTGCATTCCCTGAGGACTGGGAGGGGAAACCTTTGTGCCTCATGACCAAAGCCCTAGGTACTACCTGTCCACGCTAACTGCATCGCACATGTGTCACGGAGAGAACTTTGTGATGTTCCCGTCAGCCACTTCTCCAACCTATCCCCCCCACCGAAACTGGCTATGGATCTCTTTAGCCCATCATCCAGGTCACGAGAAGGGTGTTAAACAGCACTGAACAGCATCAGCCCCCGTACCGCTCCTGGAGAAACTTCGGAGGCAGCCAGCTGCCAGTTGGGCTCTGTATCGCTGCCCACAGCCTTCTGATCCACCCCACAGGCCATTCGTCCAACTGGGCTCCAGGGGTACCGCAGAGAACCAAGGCCTGACTGGGAGCAGCCCTGCGGAGAGACACTGGGGGGTTCTGGTGGACAAAAGGCTTGACATGAGCCGGCAGTGTGCACTGGCAGCCCCGGAGGCCAACGGTGTCCTGGGCGGCATCAGGAGAGGCGTGAGCAGCAGGGTGAGGGAGGGGATGGTCCCCCTCTGCCCCGCTCTGCTGAGACCCCCCTGCAGTGCTGCCTCCAGCTTGGGGGGCCCCAGCACAGGAAAGACATGGAGCTGCTGGAGCGAGTCCAGAGGAGGCCCCGGAGATGATCCCAGGGCTGGAGCCCCTCTGCTGCGAGGACAGGCTGAGGGAGCTGGGCTTGTCCAGCCTGGAGCAGAGAAGGCTGCGGGGAGCCCTAACTGCGGCCTCCCAGTGCCTGCAGGGGCTGCAGGAAAGCTGGAGAGGGGCTGGTTGCAGGGCAGGGAGGGCCAGGCCAAGGGGGTGGGTTTGAACTGCCAGAGGGGAGCTGGAGCTGAGCTGGGAGGCAGCAATCCTTCCCTGGGAGGGTGCTGAGGCCCTGGCACAGGGTGCCCCGAGAAGCTGTGGCTGCCCCTGGCTCCCTGGCAGTGCCCAAGGCCAGGTTGGATGGGGCTTTGGGCAGCCTGGGCTGGTGGGGGGTGTCCCTGCTCACGGCAGGGGGTGGCACTGGGTGGGCTGGGAGGTCCCTTCCAACCCAAACCAGTCTGGGATTCTACGAAATCAAGAAGAACCACATCTGTTGCACTTTCCCCACCCATGGAGCCATTCGTGTCATCGCAGAAGGCGAGCTAGTCCGTCAGTCAGAACTTGTGCCGGTAAATCTGTGCTGGCTGTTCCAAACTACTTCTTGTCCTTCATGGATCCTGGACCTGCTTTAGAAGCCTTCCCAGGGATCCAGGAGAAGCCAGCCAACTATAATTCCCCCACTTCCCCCTGCCTCCAACAGGTCTGAGTTTTACTTGTGATGCTCCTACCCGTCCATATTGTCTCGCAGATCATCCATGTCACACAACAATCTTCAGCACTCTGGAAGTCTTTCTGATAGCTTGCCAGCACCCGACGTGCTGCTTTTTCCAGCTCATGTCAGGAAGGCTTGACTCACTCATGAATATCAGCGTCTGCAATCGCGAGATTCTCTCAGTTCTCAAGAGAAAGTGTCATCTACTTTCTCCGTCTCAAAAAAAACCCCTCACGTGCAGGCAAGGCAGCAGGCAAAGGCGACCAAGTCAAAACCCCAAGTTCCCATCTTGGGAGATAATCCTAGAATAAGACTTTTATTTTCTCAGTAAAATAACCTCCACCCGTCACTCCAAGCCAAGGGCCAATGCAAAGGGCTGCTTGCAATTGCAGCCGGACAGGGCATTAAGCACATGAGGTGCGATCGAGAGATTCACTTCAGCTCAAGAAGGGCCTGTCCTAAAGGTAAAACGTCCGCGGTGACGGTGCCAGATGTAAAGACTGGGGAAATGTTCACGTGTCAGATCCTGCATCAAAAAGGAACTCGGAAGAAACAAGCCCAAGTACTTAGCTCAAAGAGTTTACACTTAACGGACTGTCAAAATAATCTCAGCCCAGCAATCCAAGCCAAAAGACAACACCAAGAACTGTTCCCAAACACAGTTAGCCAGGAATCGCACTTGAAGCAATGGTCTCAAAAACTTGTAGGCAAGGCAGCAGGCAAAGCCCGAAATGCAAGTTTTAAACTTGGAGATGAAATCACAGAATCAAAGAATGGTTTGAGTTGGAAGGGACCTCAAAGATCATCTAATTCCCATCCCCTGCCATGGGCAGGGACACCCCTCAGCAGCCCAGGGTGCCCAAAGCCCCATCCAACCTGGCCTTGAACTCTGCCAAGGATAAGATATATCCCTGATAAGACATCAGAAAAGTTATTTTAGGATTATTCGAAATTTTTATTATAACCTGCCAAGACTGGGAAACACGGTATTAGTTGTGACTCACGGGAAGCCCCAGGGGAAGTCATTTTTGATAATCAGACCCAAACGTCAAGAATACTAAGGGACATCAATGGCTTGAGCCCTGCGCACGTTCAGAGTGGGAACCTCCAAAGAAAATCTGAGCAATCTGGGGATCTTCCTAGCACGACTCACACACAGCAACGGCACGCATGTGGGAATTTTACCTAGAAACCTGATGTAACACAACAAGGACCCCAGTGAAACTATTTTTTTTCCCTCCCCTGCCCCAGGAGCAGATGCTGAACACAAAATCGGCGATACAATCTTCACCAAGCACTTGTGGGAATACACAAGGACGGAGCTTCACCACCTTTTTTTTTTTAAAGCTCCTGTTAAAAGGCAGATCATAGCCAGCGCACATTCTTACGAACACAGCAATAAGCAAAGTACATATGTTAACAAATTGCTGGCATACCACAAGGAACACTGAAAATGCCTCTGGGTACAAAACATAATAATCTGTGACAAGTCATTACGCTATGTCAGATCTGTATCACACGAGATCTTTTCTTCACTGGAAGCAGTGCTATTTCAGGAAAGGCCGCCAAAACCTTTCAGATAATCTGAGAAAGGCGAGTGCGCAACGATCGCACGCAGCCAGTTCCTCAGAAGTCGGTTTACATGGTCAAAGAGATGAGAACCGTCCACCTCTGCCCGCATTTCAAGCGACAGCACTATTGATTTCCCACAGAACGGGTATTTTACAGGATGTCTCAGTACAGTTCTTACCTGTCTCAGTGTTATTTCCTTTCACTATCTCCTCAACAGGGGTGGCAGAGGCTTAACGAACTGCTCAGGTCTCCAAGTCATTAAGAGGAGTAAAATAAAAATGCGGGTACTCTGTGCTACCAACATGGGTGCCATGAAACCAGGTTTTAAAAAGATTAAAAACTCCACGTGTTCTGATTAGTACAGCACCTCCTTAAAGTCACGGACCGGAGCCTTAGCAGGCCCGAGGGGTTTGGAGGTAAAGGCTTGGAGAGAAATTTGAGCCCAAACCCAAGACATTGGCATCGGCAATTTAAACAGTCCAAACTTTCAAAGAGCAGTATCTCCATGTCTTACCAGGCGTTCATGGAAGCCCCACAGATACACGTACTCTGTAAGAGCTGATTTTTGCTGTTTTCATCGGTACATACTCAAGAGCCAAGGAATAACAGCTAAGAAAGAAGAAGCTGAGCACTCTTCTCGCTTGAATAAATGAGCCGCATTCTTCGACCAGTCATCGGGAAAGCATCTTAACGAGAACTTACTGCTCGAGGCACTGGCGTATGTACTAGCCAGAAACAAAATACTGAAACTGAGATGGCAAACACCAGAAATCAAATAAATTCATCTGCTCATTTCCTTACAGTGCAAGTGTACCCTTAACGAACCCCTCTCCATCACGCAGGCTGACCAAAGCCATAAGCTACGCAGACAGGGTAACACAAACACCCGTGCAACTGCTGCACCTCCGCAGCTAATCCCACCTACGTCAAGCTGCCGTAGCGATTCATCGACAAGATTTAATTTCCACCCTATTCAGTACCTCCGATTCCTGGGCTACCAGGAGGGCACAGTGGATCTGCAGCGGGTTCTTGAGCCAAGGAGAACCGGCAGCCAGGCAATCTATCTTGCAACAGACCCACAAGCTGGAGGACCCACAGAAACAGGGCATCCCTTTCTTCTCCAGACAAGGCTCAGAGGCAAGGGACCCGGAGGCACCCGTCCGAGGGACCGGGCTCCAAAGCTGAAGGAACCTGCACATGCACCAATGCAATACTTTTTGCAACTTCCATTCGCACGATTCTAGTTCACAACAACTTAACACCAGCTGAAGCCTACAGGCGGGACTGGATAAGCTTGTCACTGTTACCTCAAACAACCAAGTTCCTATCGGGAGCTATTTCCATGTTCGCTTCCTCCAAGAAAACAAAACCAAGCGGAGAGTCAGCACAGAGAGGAATTGTTATTTGCACGCAAAGATAAGCAAAAGAACAAAAGCAGAAAGAGTATTTTCCTCCAAAGAGCAACACCAAGTGCAACTGCGGGGTAGTACAGAAATAAATAACATTCACTTAACTTTGTGGTGACATCCCAGCTACCTTCTGTTAGATTCTGGTACAAGGTTACTACAGACTTTCCTCAGCTCTGTCAGAAACAACTTTCCACGGCCGGAGATAACAAATGCCGGCGAGAAGTCAGCCTTTGCAGGGAGATAAAACTGTTAAGGGCTCAAAGGAGGAGATACAGCTCACGTTAGGACAGTTGTGTACTTGGGAGCCAACTGCAACAGTACTTCAACAAGTCCACCCTGAATTAATAGTCTGCAAATTCATTCAGCCCCTAATCGTCTTTATACACAAAACCTCGTAGATCAAACTGTGTTTGGCCCTTGTTGGACTAAATAAAACCAAACCAACCATCACCCATCGGTTTGCACAGGAGGGCGGCAGCAGTTTGTTTCTGAAGTACTGAAGGTCACTACGCACTGAATTCACCAGCACACGTCTCGCTCGATAAACAGCTCTCACATCAGAGAAGCCTTTCGTCCTAAAATGTACATAAGCTTTCTCATTATCATCTCCCTTATCCTGTAGAAAAAGGGAGCACCACTAGTCATCTGCGGCAAGGCATTAAAGTCACCTGAAGCGGCGACTGAGCTCAGGACTGGTGGCGCACCCGCTCAGCTTTAGGTACCCAGGGAACAAACTCGGGCACAAAGTCTTTGGCTGCGCCAAAAGAGGCAGTTCTAAGCCACCTCCATCCTGCTTCAAGGCAGACCACCAACGGTGATGCTGCCTGGGTGCTTCACCAATCCTAGGAGGGATGTGCTGCCCCCACCATTTGTTTTACCAAAAAACTATAAGCGAGTAAAACATTTTTGTTTATTGACAAGCCAATTTCCTCCTCTGAACAATTCGTCCACGACTAAAGGCATACAGACACCAAGCTACAGCTTTACGTAAATCTGCAATGGCGTGGCTTTGTTCTTATCCATGAGTCTGCAACTCGTGTCCGAGTCGCTGATCAGATATACCACTTAATATATACCACTTAAACCAAAATAAAATTTGGCACAATTCTCTTGTGGATCAGAAAGACGTTGCCCGGACGGCGAGCACACAAAGCAAAGCCACGCGGGACAGCGTGCCGCTTCCCGGACCACAGGAGCCGAGGGAAGACAGAAGGGAAGGGGAGAGCACCTTTCACAATCTTGGACAGGTTTCTCCAAATCCAGATTATCACTTTCAAACTGCATTTCCTACTGTAGACAAGCAAATAATGCCTGCTGCCGCAATCCGTAAGCGTGACTCTCAGATCCCGGTACTGCAACCCGCTGTGCAAGCAGCCACACCTGGAATAAAGCTAAAAAACCAAACGGCAACGGACAGTCCAGCCGGCACATCCCCGGGCATCGGTAGCACAGCCCTGCAAAGGCTGGCGGTACTCCGTGGGAAAGTAAAATCAGCATCGGCTAGAAGGAAAAAACACCGACAGAGCAACTGAAAGTCCCAAACAACCCAGTTCGGTACTGAAACCACCTTCTCTCTCTCCTGCTCGGCGAGGGAAGCGCTCAGATCATCGCCCATCTGCAGTAAGGGCCAGCAAACCCGTCTAAGCTACCAGAAGCCCTTCACTTTATGATCTGCTTTACCTAATCCGCTACAATCTGAACTGGCCGAGCCCCAAGGCACAGCATGCCGCTCTTTCAAATCAAGCTGTCCAGAGGGTTGGGTTTTTGCGGGGGGGTTTGTGGGTGGTTTCAGTTTTGGATGTTTGGCGCTTTTTTTTTGGTGAGAGGAGCTTCACCGCACCCTGTATTTCAGGGGTTCAGCTCCCATAGGGGACCATCCTCTGGGCTGCACAGTCCAGAAGAGCTAACAGCCACCCCAACAGCAGTAAGGACAGCAACTGCACCAAGGGCACCACCCAGCCTGGAGAAGCCACTGCACCTCTCTCTCTGTCATCGCCCTACGCCAGGCTCCGTGCCTTTCTTCTGGTGCCTCATCAGATATACCTATTAGTCTGCCACATTCATCTTTTCACACGTTCCTTGAGTTGCAACTCAGTTCTTCATTTGTCAAATACTCTCAAAAGAAATGACATCCAGTGTCACAACTGCTACAGTAAGAAGGCAGGCTCAAATTCAACACTGTGCATTGAGATACCATGTTTCCTCAGCATATTTTCAGACTGTAAATTATGATTAAAGTGTGAGAGTGGATGTATAATTTGAAACCTCAATTCCATAAGGGAAACATTTTATTCATAAGGAGACCGGTGGATAGGTGGCCTGGATGGTCAGCTCATTCTGTTTTTACTTTAAGCCAACTATCATGAGAAAGATTTTATTCTGCGACCGAAAAAATCGTATGATACAGATCACAATTCCACCCGGTGAGAACACACTTGCCAATCAGAACACGACAAGAACATTTCAAAAGCTAAACCAAGTTATTTGTCTTAGCCCCGAGCTCCCAGGGTCCACAAGAAGCAAGAATCCTTCGGAATGAAAAGGCTTTCCTAGGGCAGGTACAGCCCTGTAGGCATCCTTATGACACAATGAACACAGAGTGCCTCCTTAATGGTCAATTAACTCCAGAAGCGAAGGCAATACCGGTTTGCCAGTAACACCACCTCCTGGGCTCAGAAGGCAAGCTGGCAAACCCTGCAGTGCCATGATAATCCAGCCATACTGCCCTCGGGAACTCGGGTGGACACAGCAGCGCTTGCTTGCCCCCTGTGACTTCAGGAGAAGTCTGTCACGCAGCCCCGAGCAGGACGGCACGGCCTACCTATGCCACAGAGGAACCATTTCTTCCAGCGTGGTCGCTGATCTTGATTCTGCTACTGCTCCCTAATTACCAGTGTCCATCAGAGAAACAGAGAAACCCCTCAGACATCCGAGAGAGCAGAGAGCGCTTCACACAAAAATAAATGCTTACTCAGAGAGGGTATCTTTGCCCCCGCGCTCCTCCATCCCATTACAGATCAAAGGATACCGTGCCGGCTTTAAACGTACAGGGTACATGTAAGTAGTCTACGTGCAGGAGAACTGAGCAAGGAACAAACCAACTTACCCTATTGCTCAACAGATCAAAACCACCTAGGGTACCTTTGCGCTTCTTTCCGCAGCAAAGCAGGACGCTCGCACACTGAGCTGGAAATGCCTGGAGCTCAGCGGGCGCTTGGGAACTGCCAAGCCCACATGGAAGGCCACAATAACAGCACCTGCACGACTGACTTTTTGGTTGAAATCAAACAATAACCTCGTATTTTATCATTCCCGGCTGGTTTAGTGCTCTCACGTAGTGGTGCTTGGCATCAAGCTCAGGATCCAGGGCCACCCAACTGACCAAGGGATTTCCAAGCCCTGAGTGGGGATGCTCCCGTGCGCCCGCGCTGGAACTGCACCGGCCTCTGCTGTGGCCCTCCGAGGTTGGGGGGCGGCGGGAGCCCGAGCACACACTGAGCCCCGCTCGGAAGACGAACGCGAGAAGCTCGGGGAAGACCCGCTCAAGGCATCCAGGAGCAGCTCCGCAGACTAAAAGGCGGTCGCGGCGACTCCAGCCGTATTCCGCGGGGAAGCCGAGCAGCTCGGGGTGCGGCTGGGGGACGAGGAA
>VWZZ01001863.1:35132-79513 GCA_013399095.1 Psophia crepitans
GGCCGTTTCCCGGCGGGCCCGGGGCTGTGCGGGGCTGGCCGCTGGCGGGCGGGGACGAGGGGCCCTCCCCGGGGCACCGGCGCGCTGCGGAGCGCTGGGAGCCCGTTCGGTGGCCGTGGCGCGGTGTCCTCTGTCACGCCTCTCTGGTCCCTTCCAGATTCAGAAGCTGTGTGACCGAGTGGCTTCCTCCACTCTGCTGGATGACCGCAGGGACGCCGTGCGTGCCCTTAAATCGCTATCCAAGGTAAGCGCCGAGCTGCCCGGCTGGGGCCGCCTGGGCTTTGTGATGTGCTGCCCTGGGCTAGTCCGTTAACTGCTCCGTTTTTCTCCGAATAGAAATACCGATTGGAGGTAGGCATACAGGCCATGGAACATCTCATCCACGTTCTTCAGACGGACCGGTAAGCACGTTGCTGACTGCTGGCAGCCACCTCCAGCCGATCCCCCGACCCCTCTGTGCTGCGGGAGCAGACAAGCGCAGGCTCGGTTCCTAAAGCTAGGAGGGGAGCGGGGTGCCTGGTGGCCGTCACCGTGGCTTCTAGTAATCATAAACTTACTCAGAGGTGGAAAGAACAGGATTCCAGGAACTTGGGCGAGGGATAGAAAGACCAGTTCTCCGTGGTTACCTTCCAGTAGTGTGGGAAGGTAACGCCAGCAGGGCAGTGTTAATTAAATACAGGATTTGAAATAACCCGAGTCGGCCTGTTGCTGGGCAAAAGCTGAAGTAGGCAGAAATAAGAGGAGATGAAGGAAGTCAGCACAAGCGTGTGTTCTCAGGCGTGTGTCACCCGGTGAGCTGGTAGAACCGTTCTGTCGCGGGGAGCAGCGCAGGCATTTGTACTGAAGGGTTCATCTGCACGGGAGAGCTGGGCTCGTGGCTGCTGTCAGCCAGGCCACACCAGTGTGAATACTTTATGTGGGCCAGAATGTAATATCACACAACCCAGCATTTAAAATACCTCTGCTGTCCATCTCTCTCTGCAGCTGATCGCGTTGCTGTGCTGTATAGTGCCCGCGTGTTGTAACTTGGAACCTGTTTGCAGCGCTCTGATTCAAGCCGCGAGCAGCGCGGGCGTGGGGCTTAGGGCAGGCAAGTCTCTTGTGGCTGTCTTTGGGTTTGAACACCGAGCTGGGTAAAAACCCCGATCCAGTCCGAGGGGCCTGCGCGGGCTGCTTGCACGTGTGTACATGGGAAGCATCTCCTGGTGTCAGGGCAAAGGAGAACTTGGACAGCAGCTCTAGGTTCCGTCCCCTTGGCCGCATAGTTAAGCTTGAGTGTCTGGCCCGCATGCGACTTGCACGATGCAGACAGTGAGAGGGAAGGTTATAGGAGTAACTGTCAGTGACGTGAAGGGGAAGCCCTTCAAAAAATGAGGTCAAGGAGCCTGCTTTCATCCACTCATCTGCTCTTGAGGCCAGATTTGAACTTTGAGAAGGGAGGCAGCGCTCTGCCGATCTCCTTTCCCTTGCGAGCCCAGCCTTCAGGACAGGAGCCTGAGACCTTGTCTGTGCTTTTTGGGCACCAGTTGTCCCTTCGGAATTTGTGTGCGCTGGGGCTCTGTGCGGGCGTCTTGTGTGACTCAGGCTGCAGTTCAAAACCCAGCAAATACATCTGAGGAGGCTCAGGGGAGGCCTTATTGCCCTCTACAGCTACCTGAAAGGGAGTTGTGGTGAGCTGGGGGTCAGCCTCTTCTTGCAGATAACCAGTGACAGGACAAGGGGGAACGGCTGCAAGTTGGGCCAGGGGAGGTTCAGGTTGGAGATGAGGAGAAATTTCTTCTGGGAAAGGGTGGTCGGGCATTGGAACGGGTTGCCCAGGGAGGTGGGGGAGTCCCCGTCCCTGGGGGTGTTTAAGGACAGGTTGGATGTGGTACTTAGGGACATGGTTTAGTGGGGAATAGGTGGTGGGGGGATGGTTGGGCTCGATGATCCTGGAGGTCTCTTCCAACCTCAATGATTCTATGATCTGTAAGGGTTTTGGGTTTTGAGCTGAAACAAATGCTGCCTTCCACGAGGCGCGGATAGGGAGATGTCCTATTGCGTGTTGTGTGGCGGAGCAGCGCATCACCGGGCCTACATGTTGTATGCCATGGCTTGTTTGGGAGAGGTCTAGCTGGAGCCCCCCTGCCTGCGTGGTTCAGGTCTGTATTTCAGGCAGTGTCAGTGCGCAGTTTGGTGTCGGCGATCGTAGGGGTGAGGCATGGGGGCCCTCCTTCAGCTCTGGGAATGCAGATCAAAGCCAGCTCATCCTGAGGAGAAGCTTTTTTGGCTGTGAAGCTGCTGGTGGTGGTTGTCCTGCTGACTGGAAATGTTACACACCTGTCAGCCTGTTGTCTGGATGTACGCCTGTAGTTGCTGTGTTGTGCATGCATCAGAGTGTGAACAGAATCCATGGGATTCCCCTCTTTGTTCCCAGCTGAGTAGAAGCAGGGCTTGGTTGGGCTGTACCAGGTGAGGCCTCTCCTGCTCCCCAGCCTTTCCTGCAGGGACACGGGGTGTTTGGGTGGAAAGAATTACAGGGGCGGAGCCGGTGGCAGGCGCTGAATTCACGGAGTGCCTGTGTGCAGCGGGTGGCTGGTGTGCAGAGCGCTGTAACCTGAGAACAGTGACAAGTGTGAACACCCCTTCCCCCTGTCTGTTTCCCAAAAATGAATAGAACAGTTGAACACGCACAACTGTGTGATCTTCAGCAGCGTTTGTGCTGCTGGAATATGTGACGGCCACGTGAAAAACCGAAGCAGTTTTGCTGGTAAGAGATGATTCTGGCCTCGTGCGAATAAGCTCATTGTGAAATCGGTACCTGATCGAAAAGTCATTTGGCTTTAAGACCTCCTCAGCCAAGTACGATAGCACAGCTCTTTTCTGAGAACTACGTTAACTGTTAATCACGTAGCCCTTTGGTAAAAAACTGTCTCTCCTCTCTGGTGTATCTCCTGCTTTTGGGGAATCGATTGTTTCTTTCCCTTGGAATCGGAAGCGATGAGCACAAGTACGGGATCAGCTCTGTAGCAGCAGTTCTTTCCTGCCTGCGTTCCCTTTGCGGCCTCGTTGCCGCACTACTCATTTACTTCCCTGGGAGCGTATCGCTACGTAGCTCGTTGCGTCACAGGGCGTGTGGATATTTTCTTAATTCTGAGATTGTTAGTACGAGGTGAGAGGTGTTTATAGCTTCATCTCCTCACTTTAGGAGGGAAGAGGCTGCTTTGCGTGGCTGTGCTGAAACAGTGAGCGCTTCTGGGTCCTGTTCATTTCAGTCCTCCTGCTGCTTGGAATTATTTACAGCCCTTATCCTGGAACAAACACACCCCTTCTGTCTCTTAAATGAACACCCCATTCCACATGTTACATGGTTTTTGTAGACTGCCTTAAGCTCTGTCTCCTGCCTGAGTACTTAAAGCTCGTTCCATGGAAAACTGACTTCTTTCACTACTTTTTCAGCTATCGGCCATCCCAGAGCCTTTAAGGATTCCAGACTCTCCAACACACCACTGTTCTTAGGCCATGTGTTCATTTTGCAATACCAAGCAGGAACTGTGATCTACTAGAGGACTTTTCCTGACTTGCTCTCTAGATGTTGCCACATCCCACTGGGGATTATTTTGAACAACATTTGGCCTTGACTGTAGAACAGGCCAGTACCGCTTAACTGGTGGTGTGGGAGAAGGCACCGGAGCAAGAAGTCTCCTTGATCTTCAACTGCTTTGGTTCTACTTATAGAACAAGGTTGTTAAATTTCAGCAGGACAATTCTAATAGTTTGAAACCGAATAGGAACCTAAGAGAGAGAATTATTTTTTTTTCTCTAAGGCACTAACCTCAGTTATTTATGTGCTTTTAGTTCCAATTTTTGGAGTTGTAATATGCTTCTCATGAAAACTTCTGTATGAGGTAATATAGATGTCTCTTCTGTAAGAGGTAACGTCATTACCCCTTGGACAGCTTTGCCGTGAGGTGAGTTTGTAGGGGTAGCAAAACGCCCTCCTCTCTAGGCATCCTGTGGTGGCTGATGTGACAGAAACACGCTGCTTTTCCACGCTTTTCTTGGCAGCGTAGGTGATGCTTGTCTCTCGCCTGGCAGTGAAATGCCCTAATTTTGTAAGGATAGGTGAAAGCCTTTTTGAGGCAGCCTAGCCGGGCAGGACATACCGTGGGCGCCTTCGCTTCCGTATGATTCTCCTCTGGAAGTCAGTCTTGACTGATTTTCACTACACAGCAGAAGCTGCGCAGCTTCAGACCGAACAGAATAATCAGTGAAACGTTGCGTGTGGTGGACAGCAGATGGTAGCAAGGCAGTGAACAGCTAAGGTAGGATGCTGCTGCTGTCCTCGTTTTGTGATTGCTTCCTCTTTGGACACGAGAAGCAAGGCCTGCTTTTACCACACTGCCATAAAATTTGCTTATTCTTTTGCAGCTGCTGTCATTTCCCTAACAAGGAAAGGGAAAAGCACGGCTGCGGTTTGGGTTTGGTTTTTTTAAAGTCTCCAGGAAATAATTTCTGTCTTTTTCAGATGTGGTGTTGTTTCAGTTCCGTGAAAAGGAAACCATAGGCTTTGTAGTTTTGTGTTGAAGACCTAAGATTACAATAAAGGCAAACCATAAGCAGGCTGGAAATCTGAGCGTACCTGCTGGATGAGACTGTTTATGTCAACTAAAAGCTTCCTGTACTTGCTTTGACTCACAGTTTGACAGAGGAGGAGATAATTTTTTCCCCCATTTGTTTCCATGACAGCCCAGCTTAAAAGCAGGTGGTATGGGTTGAGTGACACAGGGAGGAAAAACGCACGTGTCCTGGGAGGACGTCACCAGGACAAGGATTCAAGTCAAAATCCAGCGTGAAAGAACAAACTACCGTGACACCTGATTATTTCTAGCTTTTGATTTAACATGAGAGTCGTAGCAGGGGAGGTGAGGTGTCACTTGGACAGCTCGCAAATGCCCTTGCTGCAGCGGTACAAGAAATGTAGGTAGGCATTGCTCCCTTCCGTCTGCTCAGAGCTGGTGGATCACCTTCAGGCATCTCTAGTTTTCTTGGTTGCAACAACTGCTATAGGTCTGTCACCTTTAATTAGTGGTCTGGCAGAGTTAGCTGGCCTCAATTAAGGCTTGGCTTGTAAGATTGCTGGTTAGGTTGTTTTTTTAGGTCTCTGCTCTGAACCGGCCCGGTAGCTTCTTAAAATGCAAATTTATCTTTGGTGTGGAGGCCTTCCTTTGTGTGCCTTGGAGATCAAGAAAATACTTAAAAGTTTGAATGAGAGGCCTTGTTTTGACAGTGTGCTCTTCTGACGCTTGGGCAAGACATGAAACCGGCTGTGAGGCGTGTCCTCCTGCACCCTGAGGTGCCTTCCTGCGTGACGTTAGGTTTTCTTTTCCTTGGGTTTTTGACTAGCTGTGCTTTCGTACCGTCTGGTTTATGAACAGCAAAGCAAGCAGCAAACGTGCTCGTGTCCCCCCGCAGACTCTGGCACTGTGCCTTTCTTGTAGCGCAGGATTAACAGATTGTTTGGTCGTTGTAACACAGAAGAAAAGTGTCTCTCTCAAAGCAGGGCTTAGTAAGAGAAGACTCTTGGTGTGAGCAGGTGAACTAATGCTTTTGGGTCAGACTGGCTGCCTGGGGATGCCTGGAGTTCAAAAACCCTTAATAACTGGGTGTAGTCGGAGGAGCTGGCGACACGGAGGCTGGCCTGCCTGGGAGAATCCGCAGCTCTGGTGGATTCAGCGTTCAGGTGGAGCGCAAGCTTTTGGCCCCCGGTTCTGGCTGACGGGGCAGCGGGGAGGGTCTCTGCTGGGATGGTGCTGAAGCTGGTCTGCAGCTCCTTGGGTGACTCTCTGGGAAGGGGTCCCAATCCCACCCAGAGGTTTCTGCTGGTATCCTTGAGGAGCAGGTTGGAAGGAGTGACTTGGGCAATGGAAGGCACGTTTACAGTGAGGCTTCCTGAGCTCACGGTGTGTCACCAGGCTTTCTGGATGTGGCCACCCGAGGGGATGGAACCGGGCAAAGGAGTTTGACTCCATTCAGGGACCGGGCAGTTTGTGCTTACACGGTATTACAAAATATCTGTCAGCATCACTCCTTCTCGCTTGATCTAATGCTGCAAAGGGAACTGCCTCTGCAGAAGAACAATGTTGTAAGAGTAGTTGGAAATAAGTCATTAAAGAAAAGTGGTTCTTTCGTTTGCAGTTCAGATTCTGAAATAATTGGCTATGCCTTGGACACTCTCTACAATGTAATATCGAATGACCTAGAAGAGGAGGAGCAAGGTAAGCGCTTGGTAGTAATAGTTGTATTAACTGTGGGGGTGCTTTCCTTGGTGGTTTTGTTCAAATTACAAACTGTAATACTCTGTGATTTACTAATGCTGAGACTTGCTTTGTTATTGTGCAGCTGTTAACGACAACGCTAAAATCCTGTTGCACGCGGCTTGCGTTAAAGGTATACTGGATCTCCTGCTAGTTAGTTGGCAAAACTGTGTTCTGCGAACAGCAGCCGGGTTGGAGTGGGATAACGCATTGTTTTACTGTGTGTGTGGTTAAAGAATCGAGTCTGTCTTTGCTGCTGGGGAAGGACAGTTCTGGCTGTTGATGTCAAATGGCGTGTGACTGTCTGATGATTGAACAAGGATATCGAGAGAGGAAATCTCAGGGGGTGGCTATACGTACATGTGGAAAACCCTCTTTTCCAGCCCTGCTGTGGCATTTTAGAAAGAGTCGCTGCCTGTCCTTCCCAAGGCAGATGGAGAAGTAGCCACTACACAGCGAGGCTGGGGAACTCCCTGCCTCTCCTGCCTTCATTGTATTTTCAAAGGCGTTTCTTGGTAGGCCATCAAAACTGATCTCAAAGGCCAATTAAATGGTTGCAGCTCTTACTAGTAACCCCACATTTCACAGAAACGTCAGTCCGCTGAAGAAAATGACAGCAGTAACCCAAATCAGGCTTGGGCAAGAAGAATGTTCCTAAAACTAAATACATGAATAGGAGCCACGAGAGCCCAGAGTCAAGAAGAGCCAGGTGCCTCTGGCAAGTAAACCACCTGCGGGTTATAACCGTTTCAGGCTCTGGAAGGGCGAACGGTGTGGAGGGCAGGACACTCTCGTTGTCCCTGTTTTTAGCATCATGTAGAGAATGGGGACAGGACCTGGCGGAAGGCCGTGCAAGTGCTAGCTTGGGAGGAGGCCTCCATCAGAGCCGTGTCGGTCAGGTGCAGGCGTTATTTGGAAAACCTCTTCTGTTCATGTTTGCAAATTGGGTCTTGGCATGGTCACTGTTTAAACTAATAATCTCAGCCAAATGGCTGTAGGCTGGCTTTCCCAGGGTTTTAAGAGGAAAACATCAGCCACAAATAAAAAGGCTTGTGGGGTACCCGTTTGGCTTTTGGGTGAATGAATGTGAAAATCCATCCTACCGGCTCGTCCTGAAAAAAGTCAGACTTCTTAGGCAAGCATGAATGCAGTGTGAGCAGAAGGCTGCTTTTAAGATAACTGAGAGCTGTGGGTTCAAAACATCCTGCATTTGCTGTGGACCTCAAGAGTCCGTCCAGTCCTTGACAGCGCTTGCATCTCACTTTGCGGTTTGCGTTCCGTGTAGCGGAGTGCGAGCGCTCCTGTGGCTGGGCAAAATGTGAGGTGATACTGCTGTTTAAGTGTCCTGTCTGCAGTATTTACCCCAAGATATTTCTTCAAAGGCTCCTTCAGTGATAAATTACCTTAGGGAGTAGGTGAGGGTTCTCTAAGAAATAAATTTCTGCCAATATGTGGGCAGCGTGTCCTTTCACGGTGCCTTGTACAATGAAGCACAATGCCTTCTCGTCCTACGTAGCTGCAGGAGACGGGCGAACTGAAATCCTTCTGCGACGTGTTGCTCTTCACCATCTCTCGAATTGCCGCGTTGCTTGCTTGCCCTTCTTTTCCTTGTTCATCCAGTTGCCTGATCTTGATGAAAGATTTTGAACAAGATCAGAGTTTGACAGTGCTGGTGGCTCCGTGTTGGCGGTAGTGGCCTTGACGAGAATGTTACTAGCAGTCTGTTACGAAGAGCCAAGAGCTGACAAACTGGAGCTGTGTGTGCACGATCACCAGTGTTGTAAGAGAGCGGGGCTGTTTAGTTTGGCCGCTCCCGCAAGAACTACCCGGAGGAGTAATTGCTGCCGTAGAGAGCTAGGACGGCTGCTTTGAAAACCTGAGCTTATGCTGCAATTGGTTGTGCTGTTTGGAAAGCTGTTCAACTTGTAAACCTTTCTCTTGTTTCTTTTTCTTTTGTCTGCCTTGACAGATGATTCTGAAGGTAAAAGAACCTTTACTTATATCGGTATGGCACTTTGTTAGGCCTAGCTGCTGCTCACACCCGTAACACTCGCTGCCGTTTAAAAAGGACACTGTCAAGACTTGCACTGGAGCTTAGCAAAAGCTTTTTGTGTTCTGCTCTATCCGTTTTCTTTGGAGCTGAAGCGTCTCTCCAATTTTATTTCTCACGTTGTTTGGGCGTGTTGAATGCCAGCAGATCTCCAGAGATTGAGCACGATAAATTCTTGTTCAGGTTGTGATGAGAGTGTGCAGCTTCAGAACTAGTAGGACTTTAACGGGCAGAAGTTTGTGAGCAGAGTTTCTGTTTCAAACAAGCCCTGAAGTTCGACGGAAATGCGTGAGCTGCTCGTAAGCATCCTTCACAGTGTCTCTTTTAAGCAATGCATGTTCCCTTCTACCGTAAGTTACCACTAACGCTTTGTATGCTCTCCTTTTTTAAACTGGTTTTATCAAAATGCACTTCATCTGTTGATTTAAAGATGAAATTCTAGTTTGCAGTGCTGCTTGGTAGTGAATCACTAAGAGCTAATCTTACTAGATGGAAGTCGCTTCCTTTCTTTGAGCCCTGCGAATGCGTAGATTTAAGAGTGATTATGGGTAGAAGTCCGGTTGCAAGATGGTGGTGTATCCACGTAAGTCGAAGATGCAGTTTCACTTTGCCTGTTTCTTCCTGTGTGGTTCTTCTCTCTCTATTTTTATTTTTAAATTTAGTAGAAGAAACAGTGATAGGAAGAAGTATGAGTTGAGGGTGGGGGAGGAGAAAAGGCAACTTTAATTTTGCCCTTTTATAGAACAATCTTAAAACATCCCAGACTAGAGTCAAGCTGCTGCAATAAATACGAACTATGGCAAACTTGCTCAGGTTTTGCCTTAGCACCTGGAACTGGTGCAAGGACAAGAGTTGGGATCAGGAGGAATCCGTAGTGCAAACAGTTGCTGTTTGTAGCTGAGTTTGGGTAAAGGACAAGATGTTCAGTCCCAGCTTATGGAAGATTCCAAGTGAAACATTTTGACTTCAGCATCTGTTGAAAAGGAAAAAAGTGGGAGTCTATGCGGTTCCCTTGGTTTGCAGCAAACTGCAGCGCGTGCAATCCGTGTGGGGTCCTTGGCTGAGCTGCCTCCTCTTCTACAGTAGAGACTGCAGCAACTGACCCTCTGCGGAGCCGGCTTTGTGTTCCATGTGAACTGGGAGTGACCCAGGCTCGATAAGCCCCTCCGCTTCAGACCGCTCGCTATCAGACTTTATTCTGCTACATGGTGCGCGCCAGGGCTAGGGTTATTTTGGCACGCAGTCCATTCTCCCCTTCCTCATCTTGTGTTAGTATTTCACAGCTTCTGCAGCTGGAAGTTTACGGCAGACTGGTGCTGCTTCTCCCTCTTGTAAGCTACCTGCCGATAGTCCTGCTCCAAGGGGGAAACATAGCTGCAGTAGAGAAGTGGTCAGCTACTCTGATGTCTGAAAGACCAAACAAAAACTTCTCTCCTGTATAGGAAATTCTTAAAAACTAGATCTTATAAACGAATACCTTGCAGTCAGTCACCATCGCCAGCAGTTTGATTTGGGTTGGTTGAATTAAAATCGTTGTCTCGGCACCAAAATTTTATGGTGGAGTCCTTGGCTTTCTCCGTTTTGTCATACCCCTGACACGGTACAGAGGTTGAGGACTGTGTGTGGTCTTTGACCCTTTTTATAGCTGCTCGGTTGTTAATGGTTTGTTAGTGACTCCCTGACAAAGCTGTAAATCCTGTGGTTTAAGCATGAGGAAAAATGCTGGTTTTCCTTCGCTTAACCAAACCGGACCTTCGCTCTAGTCAGGAATTCGGTGGCGTTACCATGTATTTTCAGTGCTTGATGCTTCAAGCTGTCCCCGTGCCTGTGGCTTTTATCAGCTAGCATGGGACGGCGTCGCAGTGCTGAACGTACATCTGTGTCACTTGTGGAGCAACCTGCTTGAGAAGATGAGTAGCAGAGCCTTGGCTGTGGGTCGAAGGCCATGTCCTGCTAAAGCACAGCAGGGAGCCTGGGCGGGTGGCAGCACGCTCGGAGGGACAGGAGGAGCTCGGAGGTTATGGAGAGGGAAGGCAGTGGAGCAGCGAGTTGTGTGGGGAGAAGGGTGCTCGGTTGGGGTTGGGTGCGAGCGGATGTCCTGCTCCCCCAGCGCTGAATTTGCACGCACTGGCTTTCTGTGCTCTTGTGAGAAGCCTGGTGTAAACACAGCCAAGCACAGAACCAGCCTCTTTTTAAACTGGATGAGAGACTCGTGCGGCCGCTGGTGCCACATACAGCTGAATTCCTGCCCCTGTTGAGCGGGACTGGGCTTGAACTGCTGCTCAGCCGCTGGGAAGCGGAGGTCTCAGAAACTCTACAGGACTTGAATGAAAAGTCTTCTCTTCCTGTCCAAAAAAGTGTAATAAAAATCTCCCTTTGTATTAGAATTGCTCTTCCTCAGTGTTTCAGCTGAAATTCCATAACTATGCCAACCCGGAGTGCCTGGGTACGACTGGTTTGTGAAATGCCTGTGTCAGTTGTCACTCGGCCTCGAAAACCAGCGGCGGCGCAGAGATGCCGTTTGCGCGTTTTCTGTTTTGCGGGACGGATACTGCGTTTGGTTTTTGTTTGCGCAGCAATGACGCGTGGAATAATTGCGTGAGACGCAATTCCCCTGCTACCCCAGTTCTACCCAACTGAGGAGTCAGGAACGGAAGGGCACTCGGTTTCCCTTGGGACATGAATTCAGATGCCAAGACCCAGAGGTTTTGCTGCTCAGGTGTTTCACACTTCCTCTGCTTTCCTGATGTTTAGGTCTTTTCTATAAAAAAAAATGAGCAAACTGAATAGATGAGGTGTGTGAGCCCCTTAGCTTTAGATGGTTATGTTCCCCATGGCTCCTTTGAAGCCTCTTGGTGCGAGAGGTACTCTGCTTTTGCACGTTAGCGAATGGTGCTTTCGAGCAACTTGTCTACTGGACCAGATGAGTTCAGCTGCATGCGAACGTAGCCGGGTTCTCTCTCTCTTTCTGAAATCTCTGCTCATGTAAGAGCGTGCTTGGTTCTGTCTCAAACAGGCAGCTGTGGGGGAGAGCTGTGAATGGGGTTGGGTACAGTGAGTGGAAGTAGGTTTTTCTTTTAATGCTGAAATGAGTTTGTTTAGTAGACTCTTGTTTATGGCCTGTTTTTAAAACAAAATACCTCTCAATAAAGTTAATGTTTAGAGTAATGTAGGTTCTCTTTTCTGCAAAGCTCGTGTCACTGATTGTTTTTAAAATAATTCAGTTAACATCGCAGCAGTGACTGTGAACCTTTTTGTCACCCATGGCCCTATTTCCGTAAAAATAAAAATTGCAATATCTGAAGTTCTTCCACTCGTGTGTTGTAATACATGGGTTTCTTTTTGCTGTTACAGAAGAAAACTTACCCAAACAAGTCGATGATTTGGGAAGTCAGTTCACAGAGATTTTCATTAAACAGCATGAAAACGTTACTCTCTTGTTGACTCTGGTGGAGGTGAGTAAAGGCGTCATACCTGGAAGACTGAGGGGCTGTACGGGCAGGTTTTCGTACTGGGTGAAGCTGTGGCTTTGTCTGTCTCGCGACGCCTCTGCCCAGTGTGAGGCGTTCTTAGGCGCAGCAAAGACGGGGTCGGAGGTGAGTGAAGAGGGTGACCTGGGTGAAGGCCATTAGCGCAGCTTTTAAAGGAGGGTGACGTCGAGCAGGTTTTAGATAGTTGATTAGAGAGAGGAACAACTATCGCTCCACGAACAGCAACCGCGGTCACTCGTGCAGGGTTAATTTTTCAGGTGATCATTAAATGATAAGGAGATGGTAATGTCTGCTGAGATGCAGTTCAAGCAGAAAAACTGACTGCTTTCCATCAGCACAATAGCTTTCACTCATTTTCCAATGGCTTTGTCCTCAAAGACTGCCTCTTTCTCTCAACTGTTAAACATTTTGTTTCCAAACTAAGAAAATTATTGTGCTTGAGAGAAAAGAGCAGCGTGAATCACTTCTCTTTTTCTTAGTTCGTAGTCTATCTTCAGTAAAAAGATGACGTTCTGCTCTTCCCGTGTGGAACTTGTGTCACGCTCTCAGCAGTATGAAACGTATGTCAGTGTATCTGAGGCTTAATCCTTGAGTGCTGAATGTCGGCGGCAGTAGCTGGAAACACAAATCAGGAGCACAGTTTTGTAGGCTACGGTTAGTGAGTCACTAAAATTATTTTTCTGAGACTTAAGGTTTGTGCTGACAGTCCTATAAAGCCGCTCAGTGCATGTGAAAGGTTGGCTTATAAATATACTCTGGAGAGGCATAAATACGGTACATATTTTAGAGGAATCCAGCATACGCTTGACTGACGGATCTGTTAGGAGTCAGACTAGGGCAGGGTTACTCCGCAGCAGGGTTCTGTTGATTTATTGATCCGAACCTGCGGTTCAAACCAGCAAGCACCTGTCCCAAAGGTGGTGAAACCTGTAGGTGGAGCTGCGTGACTGTTGAAGCTAGCTTGGCGTGCAGCTGCACGCAGAAGTGGGCTTAGATCGAAAGTTATGTAGTGTTGTGCAGGGCTGGAAGCTTGCCGTGTGTTGGGTGACCTATCCCGCCTTTTTCTCTGTGATTGCCTTGTCCTGTTGGCTAGCAGCATCCTGCGTGTAACTAGGAGCAGGGTTAAAATAAGAGTGCTGGTCCAAGTGGCTGGCTTGGAGGTGATGCTTTAAAACTAGCAGGAGAAGTAGTACAGAAAGCTCGGAGGTGACTCAGTTGAGTTTGGATCCCATCACCAGCTGTTGAATGAGTTTGGGCTGACCTGGGGAGTCCAGAGGTTTGTTATGGCTGGTCAAGTGTGCCCTTGGGTTCGTTAGTCCTTGAGCTTTCTCTTGCTGACGAGACCCAATTTTATCAGAGAAGCTGCTGTTACTGTTTGGGAATAGAAGAAGATAGAGAAGGGCTTGCTTTTCTTTCCCGTTTGAATTTCTGGGTAATACAGGCCGGTCCCTGGAGGATAGGACTGACTGGTGTTCAGAGAGAAGAAATAGCTAGGAAAGGAAGCCCAGAGAAGACGGAGGAAAGGAAACTGCTGGCAGTTGACGTTGCTGCTGCTAGAATAGGGAGACCCACAGAATAGGATAGCGTTTGATGTGCTGGCCGTGGGCTGTAATGGGATGGGTGAAACTGGCAGATCAAATTCGTCATCCCTTTGGTGTCTACTCGTAACTGGTGTCTAGCACAGAAAGTTGAATCCTGAGGAATTTAGTACTTAACGTACTCCTCTCTATCTTTGTAGGAATTTGATTTCCACGTTCGTTGGCCTGGGGTGAAACTACTTACATCGCTTTTAAAGCAGCAAGGACCTCAAGTGCAGCAGATAATTCTTGTCAGTCCTATGGGTAAGTGGTTGAGTTTATTGCTGAGAAACTGGAAGCTCAGCAAATATTAAGGCAGAGGGCTAGCAGAGCCTCGAGCAAGGTGTTTTAAAGACCTCCAGCATGAAAAAGCTGCACCTCTTTTATGCTCTCTATTTTTAATATGCTTCTTGCAGGTGTTTCCAGACTCATGGATTTGCTCGCAGACTCTAGGGAGGTTATCCGAAATGATGTAAGTACAGAACGAAGGCAGTTTAGCCTCGTATTAGATAGCAACTGTCGATTGAATTGCTTAGTACTTGTGCAGAATTTTGATTAAGTGAAACGAATGCACGTGAAGAAATCACTGTGGCTGCTAATGGGGAATATTTCGTTCCTCGGATGAGTTGGGTGGCTTTGGACGTCTCGCCACAAGTTACAGAAGAAATGCAAATCATTGCTGTGTGTGTAATGCAAACACTGACCCTTGTGTAGGGCTTTCCCAGCAGGGTCGCTGGTCTTTCTCTTGGCCTTCCGTCAGGTTCACTTCAGTTCTTCCCCTTTGCTCATCAGATGCCAAAATGCTCTAATTACTGCAGAAGAGATGAGGTGCTTCACAAGTTCCCTCTTTCTTCTGCGTAGGCGCTTAGCATCCTTGATAACAGTGCTGTGCCGCTGTTTTGAAGCGCGGCGAGGCGTGAGGGGACTATCCCGTGGCCTCCTGGTGGGTTTGGCTGGATGTGCCGAGCTGCAGGGCGGGCTGCTGATGCAGCATCCTTGGAAAAGCTGTGACTTGTGGAAAGCAAGGTAGTTCTGGTAAAACTAACTATTTCTTCTCTCCCTCACCTGTCAAGGGAGTCTTGTTGTTACAGCAATTGACTAAAAGTAATGCAGCCATACAGAAGATAGTTGCCTTTGAAAATGCCTTTGAGAGACTTCTGGATATCATAACAGAAGAAGGAAACAGCGATGGAGGTACAGAAAAGTCTGACTTAATCGTAGTCTTGTGCTTCTGCACAAACTGTTGGGTGAGAGTGTTTACAGGCTGGCGTTAGTATGTAGCTGAGCTGGGTCAGTGGGGAGAAGGACCAAAACTTACAGCCTGGTTGTGACAAAACAAGCAAAACCAGACAGTGCAGGTAGGCAGGATTTCAGCGTCCTTTGAGAGATATAGTTAAAACATCAGTGAATTTCTCTGAGCACAGCGAGTGTGTGTGTTCTGCTTGGCTCAGGGCTGTGACTGTCCTTTGAATGGCAGTGTCGGATACGTGTGCGCAGTGTTTGCTACTTACAGAGTTAAGTGTCTGCGTTTGTCCTGTGAGATCCTTGGGTGCTTGGAGTGGCTGGAAGTAGCAGCTTGCTTGGTTTCTTCAGCCTTGCTAATAACTGCAGTTTGCTGGTCAG
The DNA here is from genome assembly GCA_013399095.1 of Psophia crepitans. Classification (NCBI taxonomy): domain Eukaryota; kingdom Metazoa; phylum Chordata; class Aves; order Gruiformes; family Psophiidae; genus Psophia; species Psophia crepitans. Next base: position 50,170 of record VWZZ01001863.1, read on the forward strand.
CTCCTTGCCAAATCGTTTACCTGTTTTAGGGGGGAAAGGATAAAAAATTGGCAAAAATAATCAGAAGTTAGATACTCTTTTCTTTTTTTTTTTTTTTTTTTTTTTGAGAACATGTTGGCGTGNTGTTAGCAGCACGTGATGAGTTTACCACCAGTTGTAGTTTGCTGCAGGATCTATTTCAGTAACAAGACAGGTTGCTGTTCCGTGACCTTTCTGTGGGCTGCAGGAGCAGTTAATGCTTCTCTCCCAGCTGAATTATTCTGGGTCTCTTGGCAGGGAAGGACCAAGCAGACCTTTGATTGAAAGCTGCTATTTTTAGGCAGTGAATAATTTTAGGAGGCTTGGTACGTAACATCCGAAGTGCTAAGCGTTCTCTGCTCCCCTCCTGTGTGTCCGTTCCTGCCGGCTGCAGCCCTGGACTACCAGGAGGAGTGGGAAGGGGCAACGTGGTTCTCCCACTCCCAAGTCTGGCACTGCCTGGCTGTGTTCACGAGTGTGAGCAGTAAGTCTGAGGAGTAAGTCCTCATCCTTTCTGTCTAGCCCAGGTCTGGAGGCGTCCCAGCAGTACCAGAAGCAGGCTGCCTTTATTCGTGTTGTCTTTTGGACAGAGCTCCCTGAGGGTTATCTCCTCCAGAGTACATAGTTGATTAGCATCTACAGTGCTTTCTTGGTACAGCTAAAAACCCAGGGTAAAAACCAAAGAAAGAGCTGCTGCAACTCCAAGGAGTTGAGCTGGAATTGCCTCATTGTAAGGGCTATTGCGAAGAGTTGCTTCTCCACCAAAATAACCCAAAAAGTAGGTTTGGAGGGAGTTTGGATGTGTAGCCAGGGATGAGAGAGAATGAATGTGCAATCCAGCAAGGGTTGCAGGGTTTGAATCGCGATGTGGTTCGAGAGGAACTTTGTTGTAGTGCGTACAATAGGAAGAGACAGAGGTGTAGCCTGACCATCAAGTTCATACACTTTAAGACACAAAGTGAGGCCCTGTTTGAAGTTCTTCCTGTTCCTACCCAATTAACTCATCCAAACTATATTCTCTGGAAATGAGGTTTTTGCTTCAGGCTTGTTGAAGAAATGCTATTGTGGTTTCCTTGGCAATACAAGGAATCTATTCCAAGGTTTCCTTGGCCAGATCAGCGTCCATGTGTTAATTTAGAGTGACCTTTGATTTTTTTCATGTGTGAGTTGGGCAGTTCTTGATCCAAATCTCGTTTGTTAAGAATGCAGAGTTTGGCTGTGTGAGCTCTGCTCAGTCTAGAACATACTAGTGGCTGGAGGAGCTAGTTTGTTTTCCATGCGTCGTCTTTTGATTCTTCTTTGGGTTTTTGGTCTCACCAGGTATAGTAGTGGAAGACTGTCTCCTCCTGTTACAAAACTTGTTGAAGAATAATAATTCCAATCAGAATTTCTTCAAAGAAGGTTCATACATTCAGCGTATGAAGCCCTGGTTTGAAGTCGGAGATGACAACTGTGGCTGGTCTGCACAGAAAGTAACGAATCTTCACCTGATGCTGCAGGTACAGCGCTTCGTCTGGCTGGGAGCCGTTCAGCTCTCTTGCAGTGAAGAATAAGCGTAACGTCACAGTTAACTGCGGAATCCGCCGGTTGTCTTAGTCAGCTGCCGACGTTCGGGAGTTGTCCTGCTTTCAGCACAAATACCGTTGCCAAACGGTGAATTCGTAACGGCTGGCACGCGGTGTAACTTCGTTTGGTGTCACTTTAGATGTAACGGTGATTTGAGATAAACTATGTCATTAGGGTGTTCTACATAAAGCATCCTCCTGTATGAATTCATGTGCAGCGCATTAACCGAGTTCCAGGAGCTGCCTTCGCTATGGGCTCATAGTTATCGGCCGCTGGGCATCTTCCCCTCTGCTCACTCCTACAAAAAATTGAAATCAGGTTTTCCTGTTCTGTGGCGCTTTGTGTAGAAGCTGAACGCTAATGACGACGGTAGCTTCTCGCTTTCTGACAAGTAGTTCTGGCACGTGGCGAATCAAATAGTAGAATAGTTGCAGATGAATTTCTCATCGCTTCGTGGCAGCGTTTGCCATGGAGTCAGATATTTGAAGATTTTAGAGGGCTTCACTGAACTCGAAATCAAACGACCACATAGCAGCGGGACAAAGACACTGTTTAATTGTTGTCTTCGATCTCTGTTTTTAGGAGCAATTCTATTTCATGGCTAAACTCCAAAGGGGTAAATTTGTTTTGGTTTGCCTTTTGGAAGGTCTCGGGCTTTTTTTTCACGTAAATGTTTTTTTCCCCTAGCTGGTGCGGGTCCTCGTGTCTCCCACCAACCCTCCTGGTGCCACCAGCAGTTGTCAGAAGGCGATGTTTCACTGTGGGTTGTTACAGCAGCTCTGCACGATCCTGATGGCGACCGGAGTTCCTGCTGATATCCTGACAGAAGTAAGAGGGAGCGAAGAGATGGAGGGATGAGGGTGGCTACGTGGGTGAAACTAGAGGTCTGCAGGGATAATGGGCTGCACAGACAACCTGAAGTTAGAGTATTTGCTAAGAAGGTCTTTAAATGCCAGAGGTGCCGGCTCCGTGTGTGGGCAGCAGGAATGTAAGAGTTCTTTACGTTCTATTCTGCACCCAGAAAGTATTCAGATTTATTTTTTCTGTTGGATTTCAGCACGTAGCCCGAGGTGGTTGAGTCATTCGTGTTCTCCCCGGTTTTCGGTGTGTGTTTTTTGTTGCTGTTCTCTTTTCAGAGATTCTAGAAATCTTCTGACTCGGCAGGTTTTTGATGATGAGGGATTTCTAGTGTCTAGGCAGTCCAGTCAGCAGTGCAGGATGAGCTGTGTTTTCCCTTGATAAAGCAATGCTGAGATGGAGTTGGAGACTGGGGCCTTTGGTGCAGCTTCCCTTCCAATTCTTTCACCTTTCGGCTTCCTGAAAGTGTGCCGTTTAGCTGGCTGGCAGCAGAGCTGATCTGACATGGAAAATGAAACGGCGGTGGAGCCGTCTGAGCTTTCTGTCCCTGACGCTTTGCTCAGCGTGCGGCACGGCTGATAGCTATTTGGATTGCCTTTGAAGTGGTTGTATTGAATAAATCTCTGCGCTGAGACTCGGGCTGTGTTTTTCCATACCGAGCTGTCGGGATAATCTTGGATAACTGTGAGCGACGGAGGTGGCAGGTGATGGCTCACACTTAACTGTCCGTTTGCTTGTTTTTCCCTCTGCAGACCATTAACACTGTATCAGAGGTCATTCGAGGATGCCAGATGAACCAAGACTACTTTGCCTCTGTAAATGCACCTTCTAATCCACCAAGGTAGAGGAAGAAAAGTGTTTAACTGTGTTAGGTAATGATGTATTGGTATGGGCAATGGCAGTCAGATCCAAAGGCTTGTTTAAAATCAGAGTTTGGAATTATGATACAGAGCAACAGCTTCACATTGACGTTGGGAGTGTTAGATACAGCGTGAAGGTGTGTTTCCACAGGGATGAGGCCTGGAACTGATTCCATTTGTTACGTGGTACTAGAAAAGCAGGTGAGCCGTAGTTGAGAAATTGCTAGATCGCGACGAGCTGCCGCTGTCAGCCAGAGGACAGTCTGCGGTGGGGTTTAGGGGCTGGGAGAGCAGGCGGGTATTGACTCAGACTGGGTGACAGCAAGTGTTTGCTTAATGAGACCTTCATCTCAGCATTTGGCTGCGAGGGTAGAGAAAGAGTGTTCCTCACTTACTGCAAGTTGCTAGGGGCTGTGTGAGAGATGTACAGTGTTCTTGAAGCTGGCTGGGAGCACTGGGGACTCAGTGGGAAATGCAAATGTTGTGGAGGAGTGCTAGGGGATTGCAGTCAAGTATAATGAATCTAGCGTGCTGGGTGCTAGCTAGCTGAAAAGCTGTGCTATTAAAGTCAAAGCTTTCATGCAAATATTTGAAATGGCGGTAGGCGGAGCGGGCAAAAGTCTCTTTACTCGCCGGAGAGTCCGCTCCAAACTGCGTATCTGCGGTTGTCCTTGTTCACAGCTTTGTCCTCATGGTTTTTCTCTTCCCTTTCCAAACAGGCCTGCGATTGTGGTACTGCTGATGTCCATGGTAAACGAAAGGCAGCCTTTTGTGCTACGCTGCGCGGTTCTCTACTGTTTCCAGTGCTTTTTATACAAAAACCAAAAAGGACAGGGAGAAATCGTTTCGACGCTTCTGCCATCGACTATTGACGGTACGCACAGCTACCATCTGAGCTAGCGCGAGCGTTTAATGCCTCAGCTGAGGTCGTCTGCAAAATCATTTACCTGCCGCGAAGGGTCTGATCAGAGAAAAAAGATCTGGCTTAAGATTTTTCTAAAACTTCACTACTTTAGTTTTTCTGGGTTTGAAGTGTATGTTGATGTCTTAAATACTTTGCTGGTCTTGTGGCTTGTTTTAATCTCACTGGTACCTCTCGCCGTTCTGGTAGCTACAGGTAACTCTGTCTCAGCCGGTCAGCTGCTCTGCGGGGGCCTCTTTTCCACGGACTCCCTCTCAAACTGGTGTGCCGCTGTGGCCCTGGCTCACGCGTTGCAGGAAAACGCCACGCTGAAAGAACAGCTCCTGAGAGTGCAGCTCGCGACCAGCATCGGCAACCCGCCGGTGTCGCTGCTGCAGCAGTGCACCAACATCCTCTCGCAGGTACGGCACCGGCTGCCCCCTGCTTTGTGTTACAGCTGCGGGTGCATCGCAGGAGGCCGCGAGCGCGCTAGCTTCCCGAGGAGGAGGATGCTCTCTCTTCCTGCAGACCGCTTTTAAGCTTCACGTAAAGCACCCTGTGCTTCAGGGAGGGGAGAAAAGCAGCAGATCTTGCCTTTTCATCAGTGCTTGCTGCTTGATGTTGCCTACTCTCAGTAGGCAGAGGGTCCTGAAGCATCTAGACCTTCAACTCGGTTTAAAAGACAAGGCAAGCGGGCAGGATCCCCGGGCACGTTTTGCTGCAGTGGTGCCTGGCTGGTTTTTAACCTGTAACTGCAAACTTGCAAACACCTTGACAATACCAGGCGTACTGATTGTTGCTGGTTTTGCCTACTCAAAACTAAAAGCTTTTTTTGAACGTATTTACACCTTGCCTCGCAAACGACGAGCAAGTGAACGTCGCCTCCCGGCCCACGCTTCCTTGCGAGGTTCGGTTCGGCCACGTGCGCTTTTCCCCCGAATGGCTGTAACGATGAGGAGCTGGTTAACTCTGGCAGCAATTAGACTTCCCTGCAACTGCGAATAATGGCAGAACGCTGCAGTTTCGAATTCGTTCATGTGACTTTTATTAATTGTCTTTACCTGAAAACAGACAGTACTTCTTTTTATCCTTTTCCCAGCATTTTTGTCCAGGGTGAATTTGAGTCAGTAGAATTGCCTGTGGCTCTTTAACCTTAAATCATTATGAGGGTCTCAAACCTGGGGGGATGTGTCTGAAATGTGTTCCACTTCTCAGTTCTCAAGTAATGTGTGTGTAACTTGCAGGGTGATAAGATCGACAGACGGGTATGTATTTTTTGGCGCAGCTTTGGCACTTTCTTGCCAAAAGCAGGCCTTTTCCTCTTGTCTTGGGTTTTGCTGGGGAGGTTTTCTTTAACTGCTTTTTGACGTGTTTCCACTTACAGCTTTGTGTTGCAGTGGGGTTTGGGTTTTTTCCTAGCGTAACAAGCTCTTTCCATGTCTCCAGGGGATTCTCTGGGGGTGCTCCACAAATCTCTGGGTAACGGCCTTGGGTGGCACGGGTGCTTTCTTTCCAGTGGGGCGGACTCCCCATCTGTTCACCTAACAGATGCGCTTCCTTGTAAGGAAAACGAAAGCGGTTGGAAATGCTGTTTTCTCAGCCTGGCCTGTGGCAAACAGCTGGTACAGTCTGAAGTGGGAACGTGCTGCTGATTTCCTGACTGCTGAAGGAAAAACTGTTTAACCTGCTGTCCGGCCACTTCGTATGTTCCACTTAGCGGCCAAGGTTTTAACCTTGGAGGCAGGAGCTGTGACTAGCAGGGCTCTCACGGCCAGCCAGCGTCCCCTGGAGCGTGAGTTGTTTGACTTTGAGGCCGTGTTCCTTAAAGCGCTGTTAAGTTGCTGATTATCAGTGGCAGAAAAAGCAGTTCTGAAACAGCGCTGCTGCGGAATTGTCTGCTTTATTCACCGCATCTGTGGCAGCTGTCCGGTGGGCCGGGTTTGTATTGTTGCCAGTCCTGTGTCATCGAACGGCAGCCGCGGAGGGCTGTCATCTGTCGCAGTAGGCGTTAGCGCAGTATGTCTAGAAAAGGGCTGTTTGGTTTTGGGTTGGGTTTTTTTTGGAGAGGGCGTGTTGGACCACGTGGAAATCCTTCGGCAAGACGTGTAAATTTGCCCTCAGAGTAGCGTGCAGCGCTTGAATAGATGTGGCTGTGCCTGCTTCCAGCAGATAACGGGCGCTGCGAATGCCGGCTCGCGCAAGGCAAAGTAACGTTGTGTTTCTGACCAGATAAGAGCACGCAGGTAGGAGAGTCGCTTAAGAAGCACGAGGTGTGCCAGCGTGCCGTAGACGAGGCTGCCAGTTACAGTGGTTATTCCCGGCGCGTAAGAGCTGCCTAATAGTCTTGGGACAGTAGGAGCCAGTATTCCTAGGTGTACGTGAGGGGAACAGGATTTTTAGCGTTGCTTGCCCGTTCTGTTTGAAGCAAGCGTTTCCCTTTGTTTGGTTAGGAGAGAATTGACTCAGTCTTTGGACAAATAGCAAGTCGGTGCGACCGATGTCTGTGTGCTGACAGCAGGTGTCATAGCCGTTCTGTCAGTAATTATTCAGTCTGAACCTTTAACTTCCTTGGGCTGTTCCTGGTTGCTCTGAGTAACTCTTGCCTATTGCAGAAGGGTGAAAGCAGCGTTGCATGGCTGGTTACTGGGGGATCAAGTGCCGACTGTCAGCAGATAAACTGGTTAAGTGTAGCCAAGTCTGGCATTTGAGAAGTAGGAGCTTGGTGGAGTTGGTCAAGCCAAGTGGACTGGTCTCAGGTTTGCTGAAGGCCTTAAGGATGAGCATGGGGAGGGGCAGAGCTTTCCCTCCAGAGGGGAAGGACGCGGGAAAAGGTATTCCCAGCAGTTCTGAAGCAGTCTGAGGCACAAGGGGCAACAAGTAGGGAAAAAAGGGCAGTTTTGTGAATGGAAAGCTGAAAGGTTTGTGTTGGGTGCAAGTCATTAACTCATTACCGAGTGCAAGGTGGGCAGGGGAAAGGCACCGCGGGGATGGGGAAAGCCAACAGCCAGTCCAGAGGAGAGGGCATGAGGCCGGTAGCATTTGGTGGGGACTAGGTCACTCGCAGTGAGCTCTGGGGCAGTGGAAACCAGTTGTGGCACTCGGCTAGAAGGGCAGCAGCAGGGAAGGTGATCTCCATGTTAACGCAGCAGCATGACAGGGTCACAACAAAGCTGTGGACAAACCCCTAGCGAAGACTAAATAACGATCGCTGGTTGGGCACGTGGTACTCACCGCGAGACACAACAGGCCGGTGCTGAGCAGTTGCTGCCGATGGCTGTGTTCTCGGCTGCTCCATCACTGTTGGCTTTGTCTCTGGACGTGACGATGATGATGATGATGGTGAAAAAGGGCTGGGTGCTCCCTTTCCTACATGTGCAGCATTAGAGATGGCTGCCCCAGTCTCAATAGCTGTAATCTGTTCCCCTCCTTAAAGGAGGTTGTTTCATCTTAGTGGTGGTGATACGCTGCAGCAAATCACAGCAGCTGAGGGCAGTCCTTGAAGGCAGGCTCTGCAGAGCTTGGCATTGCCTTCCTGAGTTGCCAGCCTCCGTTCCTGTCTGCCCTGGGGTCCGCAGCGGGGGAGCTGGCAGCCTGCTGCAGAAGAGCTTCTTGCCAGACTGCTGCTCACGGGCTGTTCCGATGGGCAAACTGGCTTATTCCAAGACCTTGGTTTTTTTTTTCTTTCCGTGTTTAGTTAAAAACAACACCGCCTTCAGCTCTAAAGCACGGTGCTTATCAGAGGCCAGGATGGGAGTTCAGTGTCTCAAGCACAGCTAACTCTCAGGCACAGACTCTTCGGTTGTGGTTGATGAATATTTGTCTCGTTTGCTGCTGTCATGAGCGCGTGATCAGGTGCTTGCGTGAAGTTCAGTTTTCCAGGCGGGCAACGTATTTCTTGGTTACGATGGCTACTGGAAGAGATGCACGCCTATCGTGCTTGCAGAACCTGCAGCAAAGACAGGGGGGACAGAACTGAGTTTTCATTTGCAGATGAAAACTAAATTTTCCTAGTTAACAACAACAAATACTGCAGCTAGCATTCCTCTTGCTGGCTTAATGTGTGTTGGCAGAACCAAAACCCACTCGGGTGCTCTCTTTCTTTAGTTAACAAGGAAGTTTAGGAACACGTGGCGGTTTTTAGTCAGCAGGGGAGATCTTAGCGGTGCATCTCTTGTCATAGGGAATCCTCACCTGAGGGATTTTACACCTTGTTCCTTCTTTGCAGGGGTTGTGTGTGTGTTGCCTCATGTTCCCCTAGTATTAATTATAAATGCAGAACTAATTTGTTATGGTTTTATATTGGTGCTAATTTGCATCGAGTCATATTTCACATCTGCGTTGCTGCTTGTTTTGCTCTGAAAACAGCTCAGTGTGAACAGTTTAACGCCCGTTTCATCGAAGCACTAAAGCTGTGTGCAGTTTCACTAACGGGTGGGTGTTTCGAAGGAGACGCCTTGTTTGTAAAAACACGAGGTGGCAGTGGGCGAGGTCTGAATCGGTACAGCTTCTTCTGGTGTTTTAGTCCTCCGCTCTGTGAAGATAACGATGGGGGTTTTGTTCTTTTCAGGGCAGCAAAGTACAGACCAGGGTTGGACTACTGATGTTGCTTTGCACTTGGCTAAGCAACTGCTCCATTGCCGTCACCCACTTCCTTCACAACCCAGCCAACGTACCTTTCGTATCCTTCACCTGCCTGCAGAGTAGAACCGCTTGCCTAGAAATTCCTTGCATTATTCACCCCCAAGTTAACTGTTTACCTACACCAGCTTGCAGGATACTGCGTGACATAAAAGAAGATGCATTGGGGCGGGAGGCGCAGCCAGGCTTTTGCTGAGCGCTCTGCGTATGCTGACCGGCCCATAAGATGCACGTGTAAATTCACATGCAGCGGAAAGCTCCGTCGTTCTGCCAGCAAAGTGTATTTTTTTATTGCCACCAATTTTTATTGGTGGTTTTAGTGTGGGTGAGGCCTGTACCCCAGAGATAGGAAGAACGCTGATGCTTCTGGTGAAGCTTATTTCTACGTTTGCTTTTCAGGAAGGGAATCTGACTGAAGTGCGTGAGGGTAAATGCCACCTCACCTAAACTACAAGTCTGTTTTGGAACAACTGAATGGCTTTGGTTAAAGCAGACAGTTACTGAGCAAAGAAACGTCTGCGAAGCCGCTGAAGCCACCCACGTCCTTCAGAACAGGAGCCAGCTTTGTGAGGGTTTCATCAGCTCTTTTGCCTACTTTGTGATGAAGCTTTGGTTTACATGTGAAACTAATTTTAACTGGGAACTTATGCAGGGAGAAGCATGTTACATGTGTTGTGCGTATGAAGTATCTCAAATATCCTTAACAAGAGCTCTAGCTCACAGGGCAGATAGCTGAGAACCTTGGAGAAGAGGAGCAGCTGGTGCAAGGCCTGTGTGCACTTTTGCTTGGCATTTCCATCTACTACAATGACAATTCCCTTGAAAATTATCGGAAGTAAGTATGGTGTGGAGATAAGAGGGCTGCAGGGAAAGGTTCTGTGAATGGCAGGTGGTGGCTGGAGGCTTTCATCTGAGGCAGTGCAGTCGAGAATACTCGGTTGGAAGTTTTCTATCCGTGTTCGTACGGGATGCGGAATAACTGACCCCACGTCCGTCCAGGGGAAGCAGAATGTTGTTTTGTGCAGGCCCTCCTAGCCTGCATGTTACTGGGCCGAGAACAGCTGTCGGTGGTGACTGAAAAACCACGTGTTGAGTGGGAAGCATCCCATGCGGTTCAGGCTTGAGAGGGATCATCAGAGTTGTATGTGGAAAGTGCACCTCGAGGGAAGGACGGGCACGTTTCTCTTCATGTTGCGCTGTGGTTGATTTGTCTCTTCCTTTTAGAGAGAAGTTGAAACAGCTGATTGAGAAGAGGATTGGCCGGGAGAACTTCGTTGAGAAGCTTGGCTTCATTAGCAAACATGAACTTTATTCCAGAGCTGCTCAGAAGCCACAGCCTAGTTTTTCTAGCCCAGACCACATGATGTTTGATCATGAATTCACCAAGCTCGTAAAGGAATTGGAAGGTGAGATGACATACTCGTTTCTGGAGTTTTTGTGATGAACTGGTGACTGGACTACTAAACGTGCTGCATGTAACCCTCTTAAAAGGAGTGTGATGATAGATATTTGCTGTTTCTAACTGATTCGTTAAGAAAAAATACAAATGCTAATTTCCTGTCTTGTTAGGAAACGATAGGGACTTGGGTGTCTTCCATCCTTTGCGAAAGGGGCGGGTTGCCAGCATCCTTACCATCTAACCAATGTCCTGCTGTTAGTATGGCCCAACTTAAATCAGCCCAGAGAAGGGAAATGCCTTGAAGCAGCAACGGTGAAGACGGGTTTGATCAGTCCCGTTTCATCTGCACGTTGCCCTTCTAGTCCCAAGTCTTTCACTTATTTGCACAACCGCTTGGGCAGCAGTGGAGCGGAGCCATAATGCAAGTAAACCGCCCCTTTTCTGATGGTAAGGACTCAAAAAAAACCCCACCCGTTTGCTTTTCGGAAACAGTGTAAAGCAGAAAGTGTGCAAAACTTGCTATAAAACTTGCTGTTTCCTATTTTCTTACACTTCTTTGACAACTGCTTGTTTTAAAGTGCAGGTTGAGTTCCTAATGCCATGAACTCAGCTCAGCTGGGTGAGGCTGTCAGACTGTCGTGAGGACAAAATCCCGGCTGAACCGGGCTTTAGTTGATGGAAACTGTTTTTGACAGGTGTCATAAGTAAAGCTATTTACAAGTCCAGTGAGGAAGATAAAAAGGAGGAGGAGGTGAAGAAGACACTGGAACAGCACGACAACATCGTGACTCACTACAAAAAAGTTATTCGAGAGCAGGTAGGAGGGAGTTGGGCTGTACACGCTGGCTTTCGGAGGCACCGCAGTGCAGTTGGGTACCCGACCTCCCAAAACCAGTAACAAGGAACCTAGCAATGCAGAAACACTTCTGCAAACACTTAAGCTGAGTTCTGATTCTACTGAAACGCCACTGTTTAGGACACTGGTTAAGTTTAATTCTTTTCCTGGGTTTAAGTGTTTCTTTTCAAATGAGTAACTGAAGAGCTGGCAGCCTAGAGATGCAAGTCTTAGTTCTGTGCTCTCCCGTCTGGAAGGATGAGAGACAAAAAGTGCCCGAGAGAAGACATGAAGCCTGTCAGTCAGGTTTGGTTGTACCTGCTGTGGGTGGACTCGCGGTGTGTTTTTTCCTGACAATAGTTTGGTTGTTTTGTTGCCGCAGCTTAGGTGGAGAAGCAGAGGAGCAAAGCTAATGAACCCAAATAGCTAATGGGGAGCTGAAGCAGGTCTGTTTAGTTCAGAGGGCTGGAAGGGCCACAGAATATAGTGGTACTTGTGGAATTAAGGGACAGTTTTGAGCTGTCAGTGAGGCATTATTGAACACGTGGTGACTTCTTTCAAGATCGTCAAAGTGCGTGCAGGCTTCAGTGTGAGGGAGAAAAATTGCGATCACCAGATTTGATGTAATTCCTTTTTCTTTCTCCGCTGTCCCCGCTGTGGGGGTGCTGGAGGTCTCCTCCAAAAGGCGTTGGTTGGCTGTGACAGGCTGCTGCTTTCTGTCTTTCCCAGGCTTTTTTCCTCGGAACAGCTACCTAGGTTTGCTCCTTCCGTAGCTCTGGCAGTGTCACTACCCAGTAGTGTGTAATGGCGGAGTTAAGGGGTCTCTGTCTTGATTTGCTTTCCTGACAGTGTTGTATTCAGAAGAGCTAATACTCTAAGTGCCTTTTTCCTTTTACAGGATCAGGAGCTTGAAGAATTAAAACAACGAATTAACACTTTAACATCTCAAAATGAACAGCTCCAAGCAACAGTCACGCAGCAAGTGTCACAGATCCAACAGCATAAGGACCAGTATAATCTCCTCAAAGTACAGCTCGGTAGGTCTCAGAAAGAATAAGAACAACTAACCTCACTAATGCAAAGATCATAGAATCACAGAATGGTTTGGGTTGGAAGGGATGTCAAAGATCATCTGGTTCCCAACCCCAGCCCATGGGCAGGGATACCTGTGATTTATGGGAAGCTAAAGAAGGGCTCCAGCAGATGTCCTCCTGTCCCTCCAGGCACGCTGCGTTATGTTCTGCAGCGTGTGGAAACTTCCCGTAGAGATAACATACAGTTTTTTTCAAAGAGAGCATTGCGAACACTTTTGTATAAGCATCAAGTTTGTTTCACGATGTAAAAATACTATGTTTTGCTTTTAAGTGCCTCTAAATTTGGAGTAAAGCACAGTGAGAACTGAGAGGACAGGTTGAAAATGTGCATGAGGTATAATTGCTTAAGTCCTGGGTCTCTTGCAGTAATAGTACCGTTTTCTGCAAGGTCCCTTTGAGCGCTTGAGCTGGGGCCAATGTACTCCTGAAGGAGACGTCTGTAGAGCAGACTGTGCTTGGGTGGACATGCGGAAACGCTGGAATTAGCGATAGCTTCTGACCCGCTGCCGGTATGGCTTGGCCCACGATGAAAAGCAAAGCCCGCCTTGCTGGTGTGCCTGGTGAGGGACAGGAGCCGAAGCGCGCTGTAGGAACTGCCAGGGGAGCCTAGTTAGTTGGAAAGTCGCTGCCTGTGCAGCTTTGGAAGGTGACCAGATGGGCCACGGTGCGTGCTGGCTTGGGTCTGTGAATGAAAGCGTGAAGTAGGGAAGAGGTGTGGCAGGGCAGATGTGCCAGATGCGGCCTCTTACTGTCACGAGTGAGATGGCTGACCGAGTGCTTCAGTGGGGACAGTATCTTCAAGTTTTTCAAGGTCAAGATGCCTCGTAAGCTGGATATGACGTGCTTTCAAAAAGTAATTCTGCCTTCAGGGTTTTTTGCAGTTGAAAATACAGGAGACTGTTGTCCTTCCTCTGCAGAACTATGTGTCTGTGAACCCACGCTGGCTGAACCGGATGACTGAAGCAGCGCGCAGCTGCAGCCACCGATACATACTTGAAGGGATGGCAGATTAGAGCTCTCCATTCAGCTTTCGATAGGGAAATCTTAAATACTCTGCTTTGGTGCTTGAGTTGGAATGGCTTGTATCGCGCTGCGGGGCAGGAGGAGGGCGGGCAGCACACACCGGAATCGCTGTGTTTGAGGTAACACCAAAATGGTGTTGGTTCTAAACTCTGTCCTTCAGGAAAGGACGCTCAGCATCACAATTCCCACGGTGATACGCTTCAGATGAATGGCATTCAGATGGAGGACATGAGCAGACTGAAAGAGGAGTTGGAAGAATGGAAAAACAAGCATGAACTGCTGCAAGGGCAGTTAAGGGAAAAGGATTCTCTGATTGAAAAACTGGTAAGCGCCAACTCTCGCACCAGAACTTGATGCAGCTTCCAGTTCCTGTTTTCGAATGCCCTAAGTCGTGCCAGGCCCCTCAGGATGATGGCGGTCGAGCAATCGGAACTGATTTTTATGGGAAATAACGGTGGGAGACGATGGCTTGAGCAAAACCTTTTCGGCTTCACCCTGCTCCCAAGAGCCATTTGGGCAGCTGACCCGGTGTACTGCAGAATTGGTATATTTTAGCGTGTTTTGGGGAGGGAAAAAATGGTCGGAGTCTCCTAGGAGCTTAGCAGGGGTAATGCCGAAGCCACTTTTATGGTGGCCTGCTTGTAAAATGCAGGCTGACACACGCTGTCTTTGTGTATGTCTTCTGCATTTAAGTCGGTGAAAGATGCTTTTGCATCCACCTCCGAGGAGACCACGCAGCTGCTCTCGTGTTACCGGAGCGCTTCATGGCGTGTGTTTCTTAGCCTGTTTGCACCTTCTCTGCCGGGAGCATTGATCATGCGAGCGCCCAGTTGGCTTTGTGCTCTGACAGCGTGCTGTGTTTAGTCTGTCTGCTTCGATGGCTGGTTCTCCTGTTGCTGTTACAGAAGTCCTCACAGTCGGAAACGGGAACAACAGAGCAGACTTTGCAGAGCAGTAAATCTGGTGGCTTGGAGCACAATGAACTACAGAAGGTGAGCTTGTGGTGCTTCAGCAAAGCTGCGGTGAAGGGTGGTAGCTCGGGATGGGAAGGGAGCTTTGTCCAACTTGGGGGAGGAGCACGGCCTCCGGAGCCCGCTGGCGTTTGCCGTGGTCATGGCGCTGATCTTGGGAGCATCGAGATGATGCATCCAAAAATGAATCAGTTGGGTCAAACATGCTTAGCAAAACCAGCAGAAGACGCTTAAACTTACTCTTCAGACTGGCAAAATCTGTTTGTCCATCGCAAAACATCTCTGTAAATGTTGCTGTGAAAGCTTGCAGGTATTAGGTGTACAGCGTAAGTGTTTAAGTATCAGCAGGTTCAGTAACTCAGGGTAGCTCTGGCTCAAAAACTGCTTAGCAGCTTTCCTCTCACGTGTACTACTCCGAAGCAGTTAGTCTGCTAGCATTTAAATTAAGAAAAAATTCATGTGAATAACTACGTCGCTCGATCAAATTAACTTTAAAGTCTGTTTTGTCTTTGTTTCCCAAAGGAATTGGAAACGCTCAGGAGTCAGATACAGCTACAGTCTGCGGAAATCTCTAAGCTTCAGATGGAGAATCAACAGCTGCAACTAATGGTACCAGTGAACAGGTTTCTTACTTTCTCTTTGGGGACTAAATCTTGAAGGCTTCGCTTTCCTGCTGCTGGTGGCCGTAGCTGTGGTCCTCAGCCAAGCTGGCTTGAGAAAACACATCAGCGAGTGACTCCAGTGGTGTTTTAAATGAAATAACGTGTTACCTAGACAAATCCTTCGTGAGGAAAGAGGAGACTTCCAGTCATGTTAGTGCTCTGTGAGGCCACAGGTCCTTGGTATTCTTAAGCAAAGGAATACCAGCTATTCGGTGTCCTAGGCTCACACCCGCATCTCTTGTGAGACACAAATGCAGGCTGTCGTGTACGTGAGAGGGATGGTTACTCTCGCAAACCGTTGGGGACACTAATTTCAAAGCTGACGTGCAGTTGAATGGCGGGTGCGTCTGTGCACAGCTCCAAATGCTTCAGAGCTTTTTTTTCGTGGTGCGTGGAGAAGATGAGCCGATGAAGCCGTATAGAACAGCTAAATAAATGTGGTTGTGTCCTCAAAACTAGCTAATGGCATTAGAGAGTGCCGGCGAGTTTCAACAACAGGAAAAGGTTACGGGGTTTCCCCGGCAGAGCTAAGGAGAGCTGCAGGAGCGGGGGCCGCAGGAGCAATCGAAGCGAGGGCAGTACGTGCCGTTGGGCGCTCAGGCAGAGCGAGGGTAGCTCCTGTGTGCCCTGCTCGACTGCCCTGCTGTAGTGAAGACAGGGTAGCTGCTCTGGGGTAGCCGGACTCGCTTAAACTCTTGCTTCTGGCTGGTTTGTCCTGACACACGTACCAAGTTCTAATTTGGGTATTGCAAGGAAGAGGACTTGTGTGGGGGAAACGGCAAGCGTTTAACCTACAGATGGCCTGAGGAAGGCTTGTAACGCTGCCACTGTCCCAAGTCTCAGCTGCTGTGATCTAGGATGCCATTGCACACGTGTTGGCCCTGTGTGCACAGGAGGCAGAGGCGGGTTCAAGCGCGCCGTGCTGCCGCCGGTTGTCAGCCTGCTGGCTGTCCGCCCTTCCTAGAGCTTTGGCTTACCCGTGGTTTAACTGGGGAAGCGATTCTCCTGAACTCCTGCCACGGTGCAGCTTCAGCTGAAAGGCAGCTGCCACATTCTGGAGATAATAACTTTGGGTAGGGCTGGCGGAGACTCAATTATTGCTGTTTTTAGTAGTCACATAAAAAGATTTGGATGTTTGGCCAAACTGAAAACAAATCTTTGGCACTTAAGAAGCATCGGAGTGAAGGCGGCTGGCCTGTCATAGGCAGGGTCTGCCTAGGAAGAAACCCAACAGTCTCTTTAGAATGCAGCTTCTGTGGATTAAGGGTTGCACCTTGCGTTCTCCTTTTTGTGTGCACAGGCATATCTCCGTAGCGAGACCCCGGGAAGCACAGGTGGGTTTCCTGACGCCTCGCAGCGCAGGACGTATAGAACTACCACACCTTGGCTGTGCTGCAAGAAGAAAATAGGCTTTTTAAGTCCACAACTGACTGTATAACGTCTTAGTTTGTCGGTTTCATATGCGAGGCATTCAGTGTTCTGATCGTGGATGTCTTGTCCACAGAGTACCGCTGCAGATCCTGCCTTAGGGGACAGCGGTGCAACAGCCGCACACAACTCGGGATTGGAGGGGCGACTCGAGCAAGAAATCAGAGAACTGAAGGTTGGTCGTGGATGAACACCAAACCGAGTCACTCAATACTGAGCCTTCAGCTAGGAGGGATTCTGCAGTAGGGAAGGCTTTGGGTGGAAGTGGTTTGTTTCCTCAGCATCTGAAGTGTTTCAGGCTATGTAGGGGAAGCTGGATGTGTCTCCTCCTTCGTTTCTCACTTGGGATTCGTAGGCCTTGTCTGTCTCTGAAGAGTTGGTGAGGGCAGCTAGGAAATGGCTTCGCTTTGAGACAGGCCACTGTTGAGGTTTGTACCTGCCTTATTCCTGGTGGGTAATCAGGGGGGTTTGGGTAAGGAAGCGTGTGGGAGCAAGGCCAGAGGGCACTTGGTGGGGTTGGAGCCGTTACGGGTAGTGTACGGAATGTGCTTGTAGGAAACGTGCTGTTCCTGCGCTTACGGTGTAACTTGGTGTGGGAATTCTCCTGCTGGCAGAGTGAAGTTAAAGCCCTTTCCGAGGAAAAAGAATCACTAAAACAGCACCTGGACTCATCCAGTAGTACGGTTGCTATCTTGCAAGATGAGAAAAGTAAACTTCAACGAGAAGTGGCAGAATCGAAGAAGGAACAGGATGATCTTCTGGTGCTTTTGGCTGACCAGGATCAGAAATTATCTGCACTGAAGATCACATTGAAGGATCTTGGCGTACCGGTAGGCAAAACAATGGATCAAGTGAGTTCTGAGGTCTGAGCAGGCTGGATATGGCAGTACCCGATCCCCTGAGTCTGGTGGGGCATCTTCAAAAGAACATAGGGCTGCTGGATCTCCCAGAGATGCTTTCTGCACTTAGATTGGCAGCCACCAAGCAAAAGAGGACACCTGCCCCTCGGGAGAGGTGTTCAGCTGAGGGATGTTGGGAGGTACTGTACCAAGCTGTGTGGTGGGTCAACATGCTGGAGGGAAGGGTTGGCATCCAGAGGGACCTGGGCAGGCTGGAGAGGTGGGACCATGTGAACTGCATGGAGTTCAACAAGGCCAAGGGCAAGGTCCTACACTGGGTCGGGGCAATCTCAAGCACACCTCCAGGCTGGATGGGGAATGGATGGAGAGCAGCCCTGAGAAGAAGGACTTGGGGGTGCTGGGGGATGAGAAGCTCACCATGAGCCGGCAGTGTGTGCTGGCAGCCCAGAAAGCCACCTGTGTCCTGGGCTGCTTGTTCAGCCTGCAGCAGAGAAGGCTGCGGGGAGCCCTAACTGCGGCCTCCCAGTGCCTGCAGGGGCTGCAGGAAAGCTGGAGAGGGGCTGGTTGCAGGGCAGGGAGGGCCAGGCCAAGGGGGTGGGTTTGAACTGCCAGAGGGGAGCTAGAGCTGAGCTGGGAGGCAGCAATCCTTCCCTGGGAGGGTGCTGAGGCCCTGGCACAGGGTGCCCCGAGAAGCTGTGGCTGCCCCTGGCTCCCTGGCAGTGCCCAAGGCCAGGCTGGATGGGGCTTTGGGCAGCCTGGGCTGGTGGGGGGTGTCCCTGCCCATGGCAGGAGGTGGCACTGGGTGGGCTGGGAGGTCCCTTCCAACCCAAACCAGTCTGGGATTCTACCTGTGAAACTCCTGCGAGGAAAACTCCTTGTCATGTATGTGTCTGAGGGACACCAGACCCAGGCCACGGCAGATGGTGGCCGTTTTATGGTCCTGGGGGATTGTGCCACAGGTAACACAAGGAATAACTCGAAAGCTTTAGTCAGCTGCTTAAGCAGCACTGGGCGCGTGGCGGTGAGGGGTTGCACGTAGCTGTGGTGCGGCAGGCCGCAGCCTGGCTCTCCCGTCGGGAGACGGGCATTGGGTTGATGCAACCCTTAAAGGAAGGATGTAAGGGAAACTGAGGCGCGTGTGAGGTTGGTTACTCGAGTGTGGAGGGCAGAGGGGATGCTGCTGGCCAGGGGTGGCCGTTCTCAGTGGAGAAGTTAAAACTGAGATGTGACAAGGTGACAGTTGCCTTCGTTAAGTGCTCACTGGGAGCATGGTCATTTTGGGTTAGCTTTAAGCTTATCTTCACTCCCTCAGCATTCGTCTTGGCTTCAAAAGGCTGGGTCAGAGTAAGGGATGTCACTGCTCACAACGGATCTCTCTTAATTTCAGGTTGAAGATGAAGATGATATTGAATCTGGAGATCAGGGCGATGAAGATGAGGATGGAGATGAAGAGGAGCAAGACTAGAAGGCTTTTGTGCATTACCGTGAAAACTAGATTGCGTTATTGTTGGCAAAATAAATCTCTTACTGGTATACAAAGCAAAACATCTGCTTACAAGAAGCAGAGGGGGAAAATGGCAACTGTGGGACTAGTTAGAAGTTACTGAAGTGTCTGAAAACCCTTCGTACTAGGTAAAGCAAACAAAATTCACTGTTGAAGTTCTACATGAGTATCCCAAATTATAATTGTTTAGAAGTTGCTTTAGAAACGGTTTAAAGCATGGGGAGGACCATGTTGCTGCCTCAGATCATTGTCATGGACAGAGGTTCTGTGCATTTGTCTACGGTTTTAACCTTCTGGAACTCCAGACATAATTAAATACACAAGTATTTGGTTTAACATCTGTCAAATGGAATCATTGCCCCTGCCCTCAGCGTGGAGCTTCGGTGTCACTCGTGGCGTCCTTCCAGGGGCAGTGGCGAGGCGGAAGGGCTGGGGTGGCCGTGGCCGCTGCTGGCCTCCTGAGCTGGCTCACGGGCTGCGAGTGGACCTGCAGGGTGCCGAGTGCCTTGGCACCGCGCACGGCTGCGGTGGGAGCCTGGGCGCCACCACAGCGCCAGCCTAGTCCTGTGGAAGGGGTTTCGGGGAAACGTGCGCAAGAAAAGTAGCGTTTTTAAGGTTTTCTGTGGAATAACATAGACCAATACGCTCTCTTTCTACTGTGCTACCCAGTCAGCATAAAAAAAAGTAAAAGATCTTGTTTGCTACTTCAGTAAGGAAATGAAAACTGCCGTGATTTATACTAACTTATGGGCTCTTGACGAGTGAATAAAAGATAAAATTTTAAAAGAGAAAACTGAATACAGTAAATGCATCAATTTCATTTTTTGGTAATAAAAATAGGTATGTCCACATAGTAGTCATTCATTTAATTCTCTTGTCCTGTTTTAATAAAATGTATTTTAATACTCCTGTAAAATTGCCTAGAACCAGTGTAGGGCGGCAGGTCAAAGTTCTACTAACCGTGTGCGGGGCCTCTCCTTGCAGAGCCAGAGGGGGGTGCTGGTTCAGTTTCTGCATTTTTCAACAACACGGCCCGTGGTGGCTGCTTCACTTCTGGAGAGCTGTGTAAAAATAAAAGTATTCCTTAATCAAATGATAACTTAAGGAAGACGTTGAATGAAAGACTTTTGTGGAGTCATCTCAAAGACTCAGGGGTGCGTTTCACATGAAGTTGTTGGAAGGAGTAGTTTAATTAAGCTCTGCTTTTCGGCTCCATCCTTGGGCAGAGCTTTTTGGCACTGGGGGAAAAGAGCAAGGAATGAGAAGCGGTAGTAGAATGGGAGCTGAACCACGGTGTGACCCAGGGCGCCGGCCTCGCTCCGAGGCCTGGTTTTTCTCCTCGTGGTGACTCGCTTCCTGCTGAGCACTGCGCCTGACGCAGGGGCTGTGAGCAACCCACCCGCGGGTGCTGCCTCTCCACCACCTCTTTTCCCGTGCAAAATCCGAGACTGAGGGCGGAAGGCTGCAGGCACCGGGGAGCTCTGTGTGGTGCCATGGTTACGTGTGCAGCAAGAGTTTGGTTAAATTTATTGATAAGGGTACTTGGATGCGGAGGCAATACTTAATCTTGGTTTTTTTAAGGCAGGAGATGCACGCACTGCACCTAAAGAAGCTGTTGCGGAAGGCCCCGAGAGCTTTTGCTGCCTGTTCAGCGACGTGAATGAGTTCTGTAAGGACCGAGAGCTTCGCTGCGTGCAAACCCTCATCACAAGCACGCTGCACGAATTCAGCCCCGTTCAGTGACTTGACAAGTCTCTTCCTCCCCTCACTACTCTCTTCTTGACGTGAACCGCAAGATGATCCCTAGCGGAAGGTGGCACAATAGCCTGTTGGCAATTAACAGGTCTTGATTGATTTTGTCAGCACAAAGCAGGCACAGGGAGGGTGTTTGCTTTGCCAGGGGTATTCTGGAGCTCTGCTGTCAAAGGGGAACGGGTGATACGTGGCTTTTAAAGTTAGCTGGGGCTATAATAATAAACAGTGTGTGACTCAAGGCCCAAGCTTCTGTGTCAGGGGCTGGTGCACAGTAGGTGAAGCGCGATCTACCATTCTCACGCGCAGGTACTAGAGTCACGCAACAGGATCGTGATGAATAGCTGAAGACTTGAAGGACCCAGCTCACGCTGCAAGCACGGATGTAGGCTGATGTTTCTTACCCTTGAAAATGCTGTTTGTGAGGGGATGGAGCTGTCCTGCTGCTTTTGATGTCTCTTATGTGAATGGTGGTGATGAGAACTGCAGCAAGCTTTCTCCTCCTTTTTCTCCTCCAACCCAGAGCCAAACTCGGGCCTCCCTCAGGCTCAGTGAGGGTGGTTTGGTGTAACCAGGGCCCCAGCTGGGTGTGCTAGGCTTGCAGCTATACCATGTGCCGTTATGAAAGACACCCCCTGGAGATCAAGGGGATAAAGATGAGGGTGGGGATGAAAAGGAGTAAGACTAGAAGCATGGAGAGGCGGGCCACACTTGCTTTTGAAGGAGTTCAAATTTGCACTGAGTGATTCAGTCACTGGTGTTGTCACCTGAAGAAATGGGGGCTCCTTCCTGCGTGTCTGGGGAAGCCAGTTTTAAAAACATCTCTTTTTTATGAGTGCTGGTAGAGGTGGCAGCTCCTGGCGGTGCCACCCTCGGCAGCTGGTGACAGTTTGTCCTCCCCTGCCTAGACAAGACGGACCCAGATCTCGGTACCTGCTTGCCCCTCTTCCCCGGCGCTGCCAGCCGTGCTGTGAAGCTGTGCTGTGCTTGGTCCTCCAGCACAGAGCAAAGGTGGCCATGGAGGAGGAGTGGTGTGGAACAGCCTCCTGGCTTTGTCCTGTCAGCCTGGAAAGCTGCTGGGGCCTGTAGAGCTGGACCAGCAGGGAAATCCGCTCTTCCTCCCCCCGTCCCGCTAGGATCTGTGACCTTGCAGGCTCTTTATCTGTGCTACACACCTTTTCCGTTGCGCCGGACGGTTTTACTTTATTCTCTTCTGGGTGCCTTTCGGCGAGGTATCTGAAAATGCTGTGGGCAGAAATGAACAGGTATTTATGTAAGTCGTTCTTCAGCACATGAGCGTGCCAAGGAGGCAAGCGTGCCTCTCTGGAGCAGAGGGAAGGGCAGCAGAGAAAGGAAGAAAGGGGAAAATAAATGAACCTTTTCCTTGCAGCGATGAGATGAAATCACTTGAAAAATAAGCGTAAACACAGAGTCAGTATATGAAAGCACAAGGCACGTGATCGATGGGCTGGGCTGGTCTTGATCCGGAGCTGTTAACCTGCCAGCCTTGCCTGGACATCGGTGCCACTCCCCAAAGATCCTCTGCCCCAATGTTTTTTTCGTTGCCATTCTCTGCAGTGGTATGCTTGGGAAGTTCTTCCTGTTGGATGCAACTTCAAAATGTTTGAAATGGCAAAAAATGAAGGAAGAGATAACGAGGTGGGGTAGGAAGTTCAGGAGACAGACAAACTGGTTGCAAACAGGTTTTAAAGAAGCCTGTTCAAAGCGCTTTTCCCAATTAGAAAACCTGTTTTGTTGATTATTTTATTGCACCATCCCAGTGGTGTACCTTCCTGCTGGTAGCAGACGTGTCTGGGTTCTAGCCGTGTTACTGTCGGATGGGTGGCCTTGCCCAGAAGGCATTCGCCTGCCTCTGCATTCTTGGCTGGGTCAGGAAAATGAGATTTGTTCGTAATTCTTTGGAATGTTTTCTTGTCCCATCACGACTGGGACATCAGGAAGGCAGGGTGGTTTTCCTCACTCCACACAGCGGTTGGATCCTTTCCACACAGTCTCTTTGTCAAAGCAAGCAGCGGATGATAGCAAGGAGGTAGAGGCGGCGCAGATGTCTCGCTCGCTCGGTGCACATACGGACGTGGGTACAGATACGCAGGCCAAGGGGTGCCGAGCTGCAGAGTACCCGGAGCGAGGAGCAGAAGCGAGGGATGCTGGTTGCTGTATGCTAACAGCAGAACACCATGCCGCCCTTGGAGTCCAGCGCTGGGGGGTGAGCGCCATGCCCAGGCCAGGCAGCGTGGGTCCCTTCACACGCTCCCTTTCGGTGCGAGGGCTGTCAGGAAAGGTCCCGCGCTGCCTGGTCTGAACACGGGAAGCCTTCGTAAGCTCCATCAGACGGCTGCTGCACCGTTCTCTGGATGAGCTGTTTGCACAGCACCGACCTGAGGGAAGCCAAAGCAACCTTACCTGTGCCACGCAGCTGCTGCCTGCCGCTGCTCTGCTGTGAGCTCACCAACCTGCCAAACCCTCTTCATCCGTGTGAAGTTCTTCCTAGAAAATAAAATCAAAACAAAGTGTTTGGCAGTGTATACAGCTTAAGACATCTTTTTTTTTCTAAATACTTTACTAGAATGAACGGCTCCCTTGCTTTAAACTATAGGAATAAGGGAAAGTGTGACTGGGGAGAGCTTGGAGACTGATTGAGGGGGGCAGACTGGTCATCGAACAATCCCCAGCCTGTGTGGTGCCCAGGGAAGGTGGGTGTGAGGATTTGTGCAATGCGGCCGCTCACTAAAGCCCTTCAGCCAGCTGTCAGCGCAGTCGGTGTTTGGCAGAATGAGCAGGACTTCATGTTGCCAAACCTGACACCTCTGGGAGGGGTCGGTGCCCCAAGACTGCCTGCAGCATCGCTCTCCCTTCCATCAAGAGGCTCTCTACCCACCCTGCACTCCCCCGGCCACCTTGCTCGCTGAACCAATCCATCCCATGAGCAAGGTTTGCCCCAGTCCCATGGGGTGGTTAGTCCCTCAGCCCCCAAGGGATGCTGAGGGAACCAGCACCTTTTCTCCCGTTCCTCCTGAGTGCCCAAGGGTTCACCAAACAGCAGCACCGCTCTAAATCAAAAGCTGGCTGGGTTACCCCAGCCTCGTGTGTTTATGAGCTTGACCGAGTTCAAGAAGTGTCTGGACAAAACAATCATCTGCTTGGATTTGGCCGGTCCTGTGTGGAGCCAGGAGTTGGACTTGATGGTCCTTAGGGGGGGTCTCTTCCAACTCGGGAAATTCTGTGATTCTGTGATGGATGGAGAGCAGCCCTGAGGAGAAGGACCTGGGGTTGCTGGGTGATGAGAAGCTCACCAGGAGCCGGCAGTGTGTTTCTGTATCACAGCTCCCACGCATGGCACTGCTGCTCTTGTCCCTGTGCCGTCCCTGTGCAGCAGTGACCCTTTGCAGAGACGGGTGTTGGGAAGCAACAGCTACAGCTCGAGTCCCCGCCAGGCGCGACGTAGCTCACCGATCCAGCCAAACTGACCTCTGAAACACCACAGGCCCTCTGCAGAGGCACGTGGTGGCTCTCTGTCACTAGATAGGTAGTTGTGGCACTTACAAACTGCTCCCTGCTAATTTTATAGCCCCGCTGTGAAGCTGTAGGGTTTTCCATACATTCCAGTTCCTTTGCTCCACCAAGCAGGCACAGAACGTGACATTTATTTGCAATGACATTTCAGAAACAAGAAATGGGTCTGGACAAGCCTGTGATTGCTCCCTAGCACTTCTACCAATAACCTTCTGACAGTGTTCTGAATGAAGGACATCCCACTGGGAGCAAAGGCATTCGGCTCCTGAGGCTCAGGTGAAGGTCAGGCCAAGGCTGAGAATACCGTTGGTGCACAGTGTCGCGCCTTGGAGCTGCAAACGGCACTGCTGGGCAAAGAGGGGACAGCGGGTGGTCAGGAACGGTCGCCCGCACGTGTTTCACTAGCAGCGGCGTAATACATCACAGGGCAGACAGCCTGCTTGATGGGAGGGAGATAGTGGCGCCAGTCAGAGAAGAGCTGTAGGTCTCCGTGCTGGTGCCTCTACGCCCGGGAAGGTCCTTGGGGAAGCATGTGCTGGGAGGTCAGAGTTACAGAGGGGCCGCAGGCCGACCCCGTGGGAGCAAGCGGCAGATGTGCATGGCATCAAGAAAGATGACTTCGCCCCCACGGTCGGTGAGAATGGGGCGCAGGCCCAGGAGGACCCCCGGAGGCGCAGGAGAGCTGAGACTGCCCCAGCCATGCCAGCAGACGCGGCCGTGGCAGCCAGATCGGTATCTCGCTACTGACCCGGGGTGCTGAGCCTACGTGACGGGCCGGGTGAGAGAGGTGCTTCCCAGCTCACAGGGGTGACACCCAGCGCACAGGTCACAAAATCAGGCCCATGCCTCACGGATGAACCATTTCTGACTCTGCTGTGGCTGCGTCTCCATTCGGGCAGGGGAAGAACCGCCTGACGTTGATGCAAGTCCCTGGCTGCGCCTGGAAAAGCACCCGGGCAGCAAGGAGACGTGCCTGGCACTGCTGTCTGCCCACGGGGGACAGGCACACATGGGAGGGCTACGTCCCACATCCCGAGAGTGAGGAGGCTCTCACTGAAGTTCCACCGCCACTGAGGGGCTCCCAGAGCATCCCTGAGGGCTGCTTGGAGCTGCTTGGAGCAGCCAGGGCTCTTGGCAGGGCAGGGATTTCTGAACACCCCGTCCTACACCGAGGGGCCAGCCGGTGAGCCCGAGGGAGGCAAGTTCTGCACCCACAACGGGAAGCCAGCTTGCTCTTGGGCACTTTGGCTCTCCGTCAGGGCCACGTTGGGACCAAAGACTTCTCAGTCGTGCTGGCCCCAGATTTCCAGCGGGGCAGGAGCCAACTTGCGGCAGTGCACAAGTCTAAGGAGAAGCTTTGCCAGCACTTGCACGACTCTCAACTTGCCTCTTGAATTCCCAGCCACCTGCTCCTCCCTCTGCAGACAGATTTGTTGCCTCTATCTTAACGTATTTCCAGGGATGTTACCTGAAAGACCTTTCTTACTCATTCTATATCTGACTTACCCCGAGTTTTAGCCTGGCCTGTCTATTCATACCTCCTGCTTCGGAAGGAAGCGCAGAGTGGAACAAAGGGTCTGCCCAGCCACTCTCTGCAGCTTGAGACACCAAAGAGGTGCAAAACGGCAGGGTGTCTGCCGCCTCGGCAGACGAAGGGCCAGGTGCTCACGGCTCTAACCACAGGCTGCCTCTGTGCTGTGCACTTGCACCAGTAAATCCATCATGGATTTGGACATGGCGCTGGGTGAAAAGCTTAGCTCCCGGATACACGTACGGTCCAAAGGCAAAGGAGAAATGGGGCTTCCCCACTATTTAGGGGAGTCCTGAGACATTTATGGGTTTACGCTGTCAGCACAGACCTCATCTGGTGACAGATTCTCGCTGCCGAACACTCACAACAAGATTCAGTCTAAACCAAGACCAACATACAGCCAAAAGCTATCTCCCACAACACAAGGAGCTGGGTGATGGCAACACAAAGTCGCAAGCCGTGACCCCGCCTGCCCTCCGGGGGAACCCCATCCGCATGCTTTCAGCCCCAAAAATGATGCTGCAAGGGCCAGCCGTTTGCTGCAGGTTTGCTGCAGGCTGCACTCTTCTCATGTAGTTCAGGAGGGCGTGCGTGTGGCCGGAAGGCAGGAGGCTGCCGAGGACCTTAGTTAGACCTGGCCTATCCTTAGGCAGGGCTCTGCAGCCATTTGGGCCTGGCCCAGGGATCCACGCCGAGCTCCTGCGTGGCCACCAGATGTCACGGTGTTCACACGCACAGCACGGAGCCGGCCAGCCGCGGCCGCACACCCCGACCCGCATTGCTCCAGTGGAAGGGTTTCTGGGCCAACTGGATCGCTGCCGTTGGTTTTAAACAGAGCTGCAGAGCACACAGTTATAATATAACTTACTCTCCTGCTACCTAAGTCTAGTAATTCTCAACCTAAGACAGTTTTAGCAGCCGGCACAGTTTGAGGATGTAAGTTTATCTGAAACAAGAGCTGGAAATGGAACGTGGGTTTGGACTTCAGCTGCAGAGAGCGCCTTGCCCTGGGCCTGAGGCAGAGCAGCCAGGGCTGGGCTCTGCGGGAAGGGAAGAGCTGTGCCGGCTCTGGGGATGAATGGGGTGAGCCTGCACCCGCAGCAGGGCATGGCACCGTGCTCCGGAGCGTCCTCTCTGCACGCCCACTGAGTTCTCTGGTAGCACGCTCCTGCCTGGCAGCCTCTGAAACCCTGGGGTTTCTGCTGTGCCCCTGTTAAGCAGCAAACAGGGCTCTTCTGCTGGACTGCCCGGTAAAGACGGACGTGCCGGGCTGTTTTGACCGGTCAGTCCCCTTGTTCCCTGCCCCAGAAAGAAACCTGCTCATGTTCCAGCTGGCTGAAGCCAGCACTGTGTCCACTTGGGTTCAAACCTTCCACACAGCACTGCGGTGACCCAGCTGGAAACCCGAAGGCTTGTCTTTCCACTCTCCGACGGAGAAGGAACAGAGCCTGAGAGGGAGAGTGCTGGACCAAGTTAAAAGAGCTGTTCGGCCACGGATCCGCTGTGCGACCTCCACAGATGAGCGGCTTGATTTGCCTCAACCTCCCCTCTCCCTGGCTCCTTTCCATTTAATTGCTGCTCCTGAGTTCACTGCAAGGTGACCAGAGGGCTGCTTGGTTACTGAGACTCAGGGAGTTAGTGAAAAAAATCACCCAGGTTGAATGAAAAGCTTTATCTGACCGGAAATATCAGCACGCTTGAGCTCACACAGGGTGCGAGTGGCAGGCCAAAGTGTTTGAGATCTCTTGCTACAGCTTTCTAAGCTGTTTTGAAGCACAAAATGAAAAAAAAAAAATCTGGAAAGAAAACCAACGCTAACTCTTCCACATTTTTCAGTGCAAAAAGTGTCAGGGTCTGCCTGCACTCACACAAACAGCAGGAACCGGAACGGACTGCCTGAGATCTAAATGCAGAAAGTTGTTTAGTTGTTGGGAGGTTTGTTTTTCAGTTTCTTTTCAGGGGAGCTGTTTACCCAAACATCTGTTGGTGGCAAAAACATTTTCCCAGGTGGCTAGAGAAGAGCTCATCCGTTAGGATGCCTGGTGAACGAGCAAAGGGCTTCTCCGGCCTCTCACGGCCAGGAGCGAGCGCAGGGATATGGGAGGCTGCCAAGGGTCCGATTTACCGGAGCTGGGTGTGGTAGGGGGCCGTTGGTTTTGGCCCCGAGCAGCTGTCCTGGTTTTGCTGGGATGGTATCATAGAACTGATTTTCTGCACAGAGAAGCTGCATTTTGGAGCAGACTGCAGCACTGAATTCTGTGAGAACAGAGTTGATCAGACACTCTGATGTAGTTTCTGGCCAGCCATGGAACGCAGGTTCCCACAGGGATCAAGGTCTGGAGCAGTTTGAGACAGCTGGGTGCAAAAGCTGGGAGGGGCGACAGCCAGGGCCCTGCCCCAGGTGGCCAGCAGGATTCCATCCCATAACAGTCACGCTCCCTATACGTTAGGGGATGCTCTGGGATGACCCTCTCCCTGTGATGGCTCTGTCCCTGAGGGGTCTCGCCCGCCACCCCGTCCCTGAGCCCCACTCTGTGCCCCCAGCCCTGCCCTGCCGGGTGCGGTGCCTGCCGCGTCCTGGCTGGAGCTGCGCTGCTCGCTGAGTGGCACCGGCACCCACTGCTGGGGGGGGGCAGCTCGCCAGCCCCGTGTCGGCTGGGTGTCACCTGCTGTACGTTATTAAGATTTTTGACTCTTTTATTAAGTCCATTTCTATTTCGACCCACACGTTTCCTTTCCTTTTCCCAGTTTCCCCATCTGGGGACGTGATGCGGGGGGCGGGTGGGTGGCATCGGGAGATAAACCAACTGTCTAAACCGTGACACACGCAAAGACAGCAGGTAGGGCAGCCCGAGGCGACAGCAGCACGGCGCTCTCCGTGCAGGTTAGCTCTGCCCCGCGCCCTCCAGCGAAGGTGCACGAGGGCTGGGCAGTGGCTGCCGCGGCAGAGGAGAGCCCAGAGTGGGCTCCAAGGAGCCCTCGTAAGGGCAACTGCTCCCTTCTCCGCAGGAACGGACGAGGTCGCGTCAGCCCGCCCGGCTGCACCGGCACACGCCGAAGCTAGAGTTGAAACATGCCAGGCTCACTCATCGCTCCAGGAAATCCGCTTGGATAAGAACAAACTTTCTCTGTTATTTTTTTAGAATCTCTCAGACACCTACACTCAACTTTTTGTCATAAACTGTCTGGAGCTGATGTTATCTCGCACGCTACGCACTGCAGCGGGAAGGAAGGGGTGATGGTTGGGCAACGGATCCAAGGCTTCCACTTGGAGCAAGCCCGGCTGCAGGAGCTGATAACTCACTCCTCCTCCTGCCAGGGCCCAGTCTACCGGCTGCTCAAAGTACTTCTAAGCACACACATCGCTGCAGGCCCCGGCGAGGACTGTCGCTCCCAGCTCTTGGCAGACCATGTCCTGGTCACCTGTGTGTTGTCTGGGTGGCATTTCCACCCCAATCACTGTGGCTGGATACAGTACAGACATCTGTTTGTGTGGCTTGTTTTTAAATTAAAGCCAGGATGCTGAAGAGTGATGTATCAGCGATGCTATCATAGATTCATAGAATCACAGAATCTGTAAGGTTGGAAAAGCCGTCTAGGATCATGGAGTCCAACCGTCAACCCAGCCACACCATGGCTACTAATCCCTGTCCCGCAGTGCCACAGCCACACGCTGTTTGAACCCTCCAGGGACGGGGACTCCCCCCTCCCTGGGCAGCCTGTCCCAGTGCCTGAACACCCTTTCTGTGAAGACATTTTTTTGCAACTTGCGGCCATTCCCTCTTGTTCTGTTGCTCGTTATCTGCGAGAAGAGGCCGACCTGCAGCTCACCACAACTTCCTTTCAGGTAGCTGTAGAGGGCAATAAGGTCTCCCCTTAGCCTCCTCTTCTCCAGACTGACCCCCCCCCA
>VWZZ01001863.1:79696-164996 GCA_013399095.1 Psophia crepitans
GCCCACAGATCCAGCCTGGCCAGATCCCCCTGCAGAGCCTTCCTCCAGCAGATCAACGCTCCTGCCCAACTTGGAGTCATCGGCAAACTGCCTGAAGGCGCACTCAATCCCCTCACCCAGATCACTGATACAGACACTAAACGAGACCGGCCCAGGCACTGAGCCCTGGGGAACACCGCTTGTGATCGGCCGCCAACGGGAGCTAACTCCGTTCACCACAACTCTGGGTTTTTACCATCCAGCTGGTTTTTTACCCAGCGCAGGGTGCACCTGTCTAAGCCTTGAGCTGCCAGCTTCTCCAGGAGAATGCTGTGGGACCATTCTCACGCGCCACATGTGCATTCTCATGTGTACCATGTGCCACCCCTCTGTGCCGCTGGAGCCAGCGTACGCCGCGGACAGCCACGTCCTGCCCCGCGCTGCTGTGGCGGCGAGGTCCCTGGATGTGCTAAAAGCAGTGCTGCTTTTCTCTGGCTGCAGCAGAGGCGGTGGCCTTCAAGGGCCGTCCCAGCGGCAAGAAGTGCCACAACTTGCACTTCTTTATCGTGCACTTTGCATGTCTGCAGAAGTGACTGGACTTAGGGCAGCTAAGTCAGATACCTGACAACTCGGAGAAGATGCCCTTTATCCAGAGCTAGGCTCTAGACATGCGCTCCTAGGGTGGTTGCATCATCCATCCAGATCGCTGACTTGGCCATCGACAGACGAATGCCCCTCCTATGCACACAGAGCGTGCGAGTGTCTGAGCTGGGTCCAGGGCTCTGGAGTGCTCCGATGTGATTACGTGGGACTTGAGACAATTTCCTGGTGAAGTTTCATATATGCTTGAGTCACATCTGCCCTTTGCTCTGGAAACCTCCTGCTTTGACCTCAGCAGACAGCAGGAAAGACACAGGGAGAATTTCCCCCATTTCTGCTTTTATCCTTGAAATGTAGCTTTTGCAATGGGCTAGCCATACACTATTTGGCTTCAGCCTTCAACTCCTGCTTGAATGTTCCTGGTGACACTCCCAGCTCCTCACCACAGGTTGATTGAGCAGATAACATGACTGTTACTCTTTCGTCCCTGTTACTTCATGGTACGCAACAGGACATTAGTCAAAACAGTTGCTCCCAGGTAGCTGCTGTTTCAGGAATGACCTATCTACAAACGTCTATTCCTCGCAGATTTGCTGCTGTATTTCCCAAAGAATCTCCCAAACGAAGTGTCAGGGCAACAGGATTGATGCTGTAGCACATCTTCCCACCCTGGAGAAGATGGCAGGACTGACAGCAGCTGTAAATCAGGGTGAGACCAGGAACTGCAGAGAGGACCCCAGCTTTCTGCCACAGCCAGTCCTTACACCCGGCGCTCACTGCTAGCAGGGAAAAGCAGTACCCCATCCTTGGAGGGTGCTGCCGAAGGGGTGCTGCTAAGTGCTCCTTGTGCCTGGCGTTCAGCATGAGCTGGCGAAGCTCTGGGGCTGCCTCAGCTGTCTGCTCCCACACGGTGCCCATGACCCATTTCTGCCAGAGGCCGTGGTGCTGCCTGGCAGGGAAGAGCAAGCTCGGAGGGGAGAGCGCTCTTGCAGCATGAAGCCCACGCTCAGCTTCTCTTTGCATCTCTGCCTGTGGTTTCCTAGGTGCGTGTGGATTGTCTCACATCCGTCTGGGCCCCAAAGAAGCACCCGAGCCCTAGACTCCTCCAGAAAGAAACAGAGGGAGGGAGCTCCCCCTTGCAAACGGCCTCTCTCTGAAAAGGTGTGCTTGTGCTACCCCCCACGTGTGCTTTCCACCGCAGCCCTTACGGCCAGTTCCCTCAGACACAGGTGAGTACAGAGCAAGGCAGTTTCAGCCCTTCATCCAAAGAACGTGACACAGCAAGACAGAGAGGGCTGCTGGTGTGATGGAAAAGCCACCCTACGGGGGAGAGAAACGCAGGCCACCTTGCAGCTGTGGCCGAAAGACGACGTCATTGACACGGCCCGTGCGTGCACCTTGCTGCGCAGCCCTCCAGTACCTCAGCCAGACAAGAGGAGAGGTCCTGCCTGCTCAGTGTTTTCTAGATCAAAGCAGAAGGCAAATTAGGGAGGAAGGAGCTGGCCCCACACAAGCTGGGCTCTTGTAACACCTCGGAAGACAGTGAGCATGTCGGAGCAACGGGCAGTAGCTGGTGCCTGAGTGTGCCTGGCAGGAGACCAAGTGGGCAAAGACAAGCTCTGTCTACTGAGTAAACGGCGAGCAATCTCCTGTGAGATCTTGGCAGCAGGAACTATTCGGTAAAATCACAGCTTCCGCTGCGGTGTTTGTTTTGTGTGGAGCTGGGTTTTGTCTTATCGCCATCGGCAGGCGGGAGCTGCTCGCTCTGTGTGAACACAGGCACTCGGGAACCCCGGGCTGCTGGGACAGACCCCAGCCCTCCCGCTGCCTTTTCACGAGCCGAGCACATACAGCCACCCAGACATCCTTCACACGCCACGCAGACCTCGGCGCCGAGAGCTGCTCTTTGACTCAGCCGTGCTCCCGCTGCCCCAGCCCTAAGGGCGGAGGATTTCTTTAGAGGTTTCCAGCCACTGCAGAGTAAGGACTTGCGGGCGATACGGCTTCACGCTAACATCCTGCGCGCCCCGCGCTGACAGAAGAGTATAGAGCAAGAGTACAAGAGGCAGTTTTGCCTTCTTATATCATGGCTTTTGTTTTCCTCAAAGCACTAAGACTCCTGAGAGCCGCCGACCTGACAGCTCTAAAGAGCAGGACGGCGCAGAGGGCAGCTGCAGCCCTGCTGCGCTGCTGGTGTGCGGGCACTGCTGGCTCCATGCTCAGTAGTTTCGCTGTATCTGGGCTGTGCTCTGCTGTGGGGAGGTGTGGTAACACTGAAGGGTTGGGGCTTCAGGGACATACCTGGTGTCAGTGAGGAAATGGCAATGAGCATGTATTTTTTCCCAAACCTGACCTCATGGTTTTCCAAAACCCAGCAAAATCACTTGCTTATCCTGCTGCAAAGTGGCAGGTTAGCCAACGCAAGCCTGCTCTGGATTTAGCAAAAGTCAGTCAGACGTGGCAGCTTTGACTTACACATCCAGGATCCTGTCAGCTCCTGCCTTCCAGTTCCTCTCTGTGCTATTAGGAAATTCATTACAAGAGGGGCCTCACAGAAGCATTTTGTTATCATTATTACCACGTGAAGTTTGGAATGGGGCTCGAGAAAAGGTTGTGTTTGAAAAGCATCTAATTTCAATTCATGCCACCAGCATATTTATGATACAGGATTGAAATGTGTCCTGGAGATGGATTTACGGCACGTGATGTCAACACTGCACCTCAGAGATGGATTTTGCACGAGTACGGATACACACATCCACAACCGTACCTTTAAACTGCCTGGGACTCTAATTAACACTTATTGCCGCGGCTGCAGGTCAATGAAATACCTCCACGTGGCTCCAAGACCCTTTCATGCTCAGATCTTAAAGCTCCGTACCGATGCGGGGGCTGCTCTTCAGCCTCTGTCTGGAAAGCGAGATACTGGGGTTAACTGCGCGCAGGACGTCCCCAGGGGACGAGTGTGGCCGGGCCATCCCAAAACCACAGCCTCCCATGAAAAGCTCCCACTGACCTGAGCAGCCTTGCCTAATAATTGTCAAAACCGTAAAGATCTTTACTGTGGCCTGAAACTTGAAAAGAAACTATGGCAAGAATGTACTTAAATACTACCGCTGGCTGCATGCGTATTGTTTTCATCTGGTGGATTGTCACTTTTACACTCAAAGAAAAACACTTTCAGGAAACAAGGATTACAGCTTGGATTTGGCAAATACATTTGGCCGAGTCAAGGTCCAGAAAGGGATGACATTTTTCATTTTCATTTCTTTTTGTTTTCATATCGCTTCATTTCTTTTTAAGGAAACTCTTTGGATTTTTTCCTTTTTAAATGCGTTCGTGGTGAAAATAGCCAGGATTAGATGCTGAAAAAAGGAAATGTTTTGGCCAACACCAAAAATTATGGAATCTTCCTTCCACTCTGTTGAAAACATGCTTTCAGGCTGATGCAAAAGACAGCATTTTCTTTGATTTTTTTTGTTCATCCTTAACAAAAATGCCCCTCTCAGCCTAAATTCATCTACTTGCAGCCGTTATGTTTTAAATAGATCTATTCACAGCCCGCGAGGCTGTGAAGTAGAAACTGAAAAATAAAAGCAGCGCTTCCCAGCTGACACAGCTCCACCAGACCAGAGGACGCAAACGCTGCTTGAGACGAAGCGCCCGTCCTGCTCAGCGAGGCAGGCAGTCGCTCTGAAAGCCAGCGGGCTGCTGCGGCTTGTTTGCTCCGACTGGGAGGCTGCGCTGCCTCCCTTGTACGACTCAGCGTTGGGTAAAAAGAGGGTGAAGCTGGCTCCCTGCTCATTCAGCCCACGTGCACTCACAAACACTGGCAGCTCGCAGGTGTTTAGGGCAATGGAAGACGTTGGTGCCTTCACGGTGCTCAGGAAAAGCTCTCCCAGCGCGCCACTGATCCAACCTCGTTTGAGGCAGCTGCATGTGTAGACTGGGAAGATGTCACAAGATTTATTTTCTATTTGAGAGGGCGGAGGGTGTTTTTTAGAGAAAGAACGCAAGGCTTCGCAGAGCCCGTTGGCAAATGAACAAAGATCTCGTGGAAGCTGTGCTCCTGCCTCGCTCCCTTTCTTTCTGTTTGGTTTCCATTTCTATACTAGCGAGGTCATTTTCAGCGAAACAAAGCCAAGCAAACCCTCTGGCTCCGAGCAGGCAGAAGGCGGCTCCGACCCAGCTGCCAGGATGAATTCTGCCTGTTGTGGAAGTCAGGACTCACTCTCCCAGTTGTAAAATTAAAAATGAGTTAAAGGTCCAACAGGCATTAAGGGAAGGCACGAACCGCCCTGCAAACCGCAAGCCTTGGAAGAGGTACAAACTAAACGTAGACAGGAAATCCCCCACCCAGCCCGGACCTGGAAGTTGCCTGCACCTGAAGAAGTAACTGCGGGTGGTTTACTTTAGGTTGATCATTTGCAAACGACTGAATGTGAGTGACGTTCGTTGCCTTAGCTCTACAGTAACGTTATCAGATGAGTGAAAAATCAGCCCTTGCTATCTCCCTTGACCAGCCTCCTCTAACTGGTAGGCTCTCGCCGCTCGGAGACCTGATCCTGGTCTCCTTGACTCAACACCACTTTGTCACGATGGAGGTGCCAAAGGAGCCCTTCTGCTGGCCAGTACCTCTCTGGACAGCTGGGTCACGGTCTCAGGGCATTCAGGGCTGGCTGAGGCACCAGGAAAGGGAATGATGTCCATGAGCTGCAAGGAAGGCTACATTTCTTGGTAGAACTGTGCTGTGACGATTCAAGGATTGCTGCCCGCACAAAACGTCTTTGCCCCCATCTTTATCATTCCTTCACAGAGATCCAACAGCCGACAAAGATTGCAGGGCACCAGCCAGAGGTGTATATTTTATGGATAAGGCAAACCAGCTGCAAACACGGCCAATGCTTGCAAGGAGGAAGCTGACTGGGACAACAGCCCCATACTTTCCTCTCTGGCATCCCATTTCACCTGGCCTAAAGCTTGGCTAGAGTAACCCATCTTTTCTGAAATCCACCCCCTCGTACTAGCAGTCCACGTTTCATTTCCCGACTCGCATGCCTCCCCTGCCCCAGCGTGCCCTTGTTAGCTCAGACTAGCTCCAGCTAACTCTGTGTGTATTTATCTTGCCAAAACAATCAATCACTTACGTTTTCTGGTTCATGGGCGTTCTCCCACCTGGCACCTGGCTCCACTGCAGTTTCTTGTGTTACGTGACCTGCCTGTCCTCCTGCAGGCTCTGCTGTGGCTCCCAGCTCCGTGCATCAGCGCCACGGCCACAGGTTCGACCCTGCAACACAATCACAGAATCCCAGGTTGGTTTGGGTTGGAAGGGACCTCAAAACCCATCGAGTTCCACCCCCTGCCATGGGCAGGGACACCCCCCACCAGCCCAGGCTGCCCAAAGCCCCATCCAACCTGGCCTTGGGCACTGCCAGGGAGCCAGGGGCAGCCCAGGACACGGGGGGCTTTCTGGGCTGCCAGCACACACTGCCGGCTCATGGTGAGCTTCTCATCCCCCAGCACCCCCAAGCCCTTCTCCTCAGGGCTGCTCTCCATCCATTCCTCGCCCAGCCTGGAGCTGTGCTTGGGATTGTGCCGACCCACATGCAGGACCTTGCCCTTGGCCTTGTTGAACTCCATGCAGTTCTCACAGGCCCAGTTCTCCAACCAGTCCAGGTCCCTCTGGACGCCGTCCCTTCCCTCCAGCATGCTGACCGCACCACACAGCTTGGTGTCATTGGCAAACTTGCTGAGGGTGCCCTTGATCCCACTGTCCATGTTGCTGACAAAGACGTTAAACAGTGCCGGTCCCAGTACTGACCCCTGAAGGATGCCACTCGTTACCGATATCCACTTGGACATTGAGCTGTTGACCACAAGTCTTTGAGTGCGGCCATCCAGCCAATTCCTTATCCAGCGAGTGGTCCATCCATCAAATCCATGTCTCTCCAGTTTAGAGTCAAGGATGTTGTGCGGGACAGTGTCAAATGCTTTGCACAAGTCCAGGTAAACGGTGTCAGTTGACCTTCCCTTGTCCACCGACGCTGTGACCCCATCGTAGAAGGCCACCAAATGCATCAGGCACGATTTGCCCTTTGTGTAGCTGTGTTGATTGTCATCAACCACCTCCTTACTTTCCATGTGCCTGAGCATAGTTTGCAGGAGGACCTGCTCCATGATCTTGCCTGGCACGGAGGTGAGGCTGACCAGCCTATAGTTCCCCGAGTCCTCCTTCCTTCCCTTCTTGAAAATGGGGGTTAAGTTTCCACTTTTCCAGTTGGTGGGAACTTCACTGGACTGCCATTACTTCTCAAATAGGATGGACAATGGTTTGGCCACTTCATCTGCCAGTTCCCTCAGGACCTGTGAGTGCAGCTCGTCAGGTCCCATGGACTTGTCCACCTTCCTTAGGCATTCTCGAACCTGATCTTCTCCTACAGCGGGCAGTTCTTCATTCTCCCAGTCCCAGCTGTCTTGGGCCCCTCTTCCCTCCAGGGCTTTGTCCCATGGTATTCTAGTAAGCAGCTCCCTGAAGAGGCACAAGTCTGCTCTCCTGAAGTCCAAGGTAGCGAGCTTGCTGCGCACCCTCCTAGCAGCCCCAAGGACCTTAAACTCCACCATTTCGTGGTCACTGCAGCCAAGGCTGCCACCTGCTAACCACCTCCTTCCTGCTGTCAGGGCTCTCCCCATGGGTGGGCTTCTCCTGCCTTTGTTTCCTGGCAGAATAGCCTCATGAATCACGAGAAAGCTCTAGAAACAAACCAAATATTGAGAAAAGAGGCTGGAGCAGCAGGCCTCAAAACACGGGCTGGAAGAGTTGCACAACTCCTGAACCCGATGCCAGGAGTAAACACCATCTCACGGAGCGGGCTGCTGTTTATCACCTCTCTCCCAGCTAGCGTTACTCATTTCAGAAGCGGGACTACTCACATCCGATGAGGCTGGTGCATCAGGCGCACGTCTGGCCTGACACGGGCCAAATAAGCAGAGCAGAAACAAGAGGGAAAGGACTCCTGCTCTGCCACCCCACTGGCTTCGGGCCTCCAGGAGAGGGCTGTACTGCCAGGCCCCACTGCTGTCCGGACACGAGCTCTGTGACTCAGCACCTTCTCGCTGCTCAGATGCTGATGCTGGAGGCAGGGACCACGCTTCACACATCCCCTTCTATGCACAAGATGGCAAATGTGACCTGCAGCTTCCTACGTGACAGCTGCTTTCTGTGAACGCTGGCAGGGTGAGCCAGGAGAACCTTTGGTGTGAATCTGGGGCCAAGCTTTCCTTTGCATCACATGCCTTTATTTTCCCAAACTATTTCAAATCCAGTGAATTAAAAATTGAGAATCAAACTGTCATGGTTTTACCCCAGGCGGCGGCTGGGCACCATGCAGGTGCTTGCTCAGGCCCCCTCATCGGAAAGGGGGAGCGAATCAGAAGAGTGAAAGTGAGAAAAATCGTGGGTTCAGGTACAAGAATTTAGTAAGTGAAGCAAAAGCTGCGTGCACAAGCAAAGCCAGACAAGGAATTCGTTCACCGCTCCCCATGGCAGGCAGGGGTTCAGCCATCCCCAGGGCAGCAGGGCTCCGTCACGCACAATGGTTACTTGGGAAGACAAACGCCATCACTCCGAACGCCGCTGCCCCCCCTTCCTCTTCCTCCCAAGCCCCTTATAAACTGAGCATGATGCCATATGGTATGGAATGTCCCTTTG
The DNA here is from genome assembly GCA_013399095.1 of Psophia crepitans. Lineage (NCBI taxonomy): Eukaryota > Metazoa > Chordata > Aves > Gruiformes > Psophiidae > Psophia > Psophia crepitans. The sequence goes on from VWZZ01001863.1 coordinate 87,984, forward strand.
GTCAGTTGGGGTCAGGTGCGCTGTCTGTCCCCTCCCAACTCCCCGTGCACCCCCAGCCATCCCGCTGGCAGGGCGGTGTGAGAAGCAGAAAAGGCCTTGGCTCTGTGAGAGTATCGCCCAACAAGAGCAAAAACATCTCTGCACTATCAGCGCTGCTTCCAGCACAAACCCAAAACACAGCCCCACACTGGCTGCTGGGAAGAAAACTAACTCTCTCTCAGCTGAAACCAGGACACAAACGTAAAGGAATTGCACCTCTTCAGGCAAGATGCCTCGTGTCAGTTATAAGACCCAATTTGTCTTCTTTCTGGGACTACAGGTCCCTAAAATGCTCCCTTCTCCCCATGAAATTCACTCCTGGCTCAGGACACCACTGTGTTTCTCTGCTGCCTTCTGTCACCACCCCAGCAGCTCGGGTCCCTGACGGCCTTTGGGAAAGGATGGAGGCATGGAACAGAGGCAGGAAGCTTGGCTCTCCAGCAGCCTGAGAAAGCTGTGGTGCTTCTCAAGGCCGAGCAGCAATTAGATGAAATGAAAGGCAGTCATTATGTGAGGATGCTCATGGGTTACCTGGCCTGCCTTCCCCATACCCACAGCATTGCCCACAGTCAAGTGTCAGATTGCAGGGCACAGAAACGTGTGTCTTTTGGAAACATAATTGAGCCTTTGGGACTGACACGCCAGGGAGGTGAAATTAAGAAAAGCAGCAACGCATTGCAAATATTTTGGCGATTTCCTCTTGGCACATAATTGCGTGTTTTGTGACCTAAAAACCAGTATTCCTTACAGTCCTTCCCAAGGGTACGGGTTACTTAAGCTATTTAGAGATGCTTTGATCCTTTCTACAGTCGAGGCGGTGATATGTGGATCAACAAAACATGACATAATTCTTGATGCTGCCACCTTAAGCTATGCCTCACGTGACCTACTGACTCCTCGCAGCTACTATGGGCACCCTTTATCAGCTCCATCGATTGCAGACTTCGAAGAGGTCCCTCCCTAGCACAGAGGATGCTTGGGCAATGGAGGATACCAGGTATGCAACGTTGTGTCATCGGCCCGTGATGAGGGGGTGAGGGAAGTCCGCCTTGGCAGTACTTTTCCACTTGCTTTCCTACCAGGCAGCTGCTAAGTGGGCTGTTGCGACATGTGTGAGCTTTAGCGAGGCTGATCCTTGCCGAGCCCGAGGTCCGATCTGGCTTGGAATACCTCAGCGGTTTGGTGATGCTGATGGAGAGTGAGTTATTTTCAGGTAGAAGGGATCTCGGGTGTTCCTTCCTTCCTCCCAGAAAGCACCTGCAGTTGAACTGGAGCGGACCCAGATAATACATGTTCCAAGATTTGTGTTAGTAGTCACTGGAGATGTCTGAAAAACATGAGGTGTCAAGTCTGTGGAGCCTCTTTTCACCCCGCAGTGACTTTCTAGCATTTCCCATGGTCAGACAGCAGCACAACTCCAGAGCTGGCAATTTCCCACAGAACAGGAATCCTGAAGAACATGAACTTGCTGTTTTGACAATGCAGCTGCTTTGTTGCCATAACATTCATGTGTTTCATTTTGACAATGGTGAAAATATTTGTCTGTCAAAAGGTAGGAATGATATACTGCATTTGAGATCTGAGGCAGTATTAAACATAACTGTGAAAAGCAAAGTGTAACACAAAGAAATTAATGGAAATTACAGTCTTTGGAGGTAGGACGAGGGAAGGGGAGCAGTCTCTGTGCAAAGGAAACCTGAAGAGAAGCCAGAGGAAGAATACCCTCCACAAGAGAGCGGTCGGGAAGCCGAGAGGCTGGCTGACGAGCAGACGCACTCGGGACGTGAAAGGTGAGCATGCTCCTGCACTGCATCTCCATCCCACGCTGCAGCCCAGCTCCCTGCCCCCAGGAACCGTTCTGCCTTGAGGAAGGGTTTGTGTGTCTCAAGGGGTAAAGGCTGGAATAGAAAATGTCCTTTATTTCCTTTTCTCTCCCCAAGACAAGCTCAAGTTGTCTTCCCGGCAGCAAGGGCTTGACTCCTGTGCATGGCAACAGCCCTGGTGAGAGCCGAGGGAGTGGTGGGACTGAGCACTGCAGGGCTTCGCTGCTCAAGTTCCAGGCTGCCGAAGCTCGATCGAGGCCTGGGACAAGCTGCAGGCTCTCTGGACGGTGACTCACTGGAATGAGCTACTCACACTGTGATCCAAGGCCAAAGAAACCCGGAGAAATCCCTTCTCAGAGACTGTATCGCCACCGCAACAGTGCGTCTTAACCTGGAACTTTGTGTGGATCTCCTGCTTGTGAAATCCTGGCCTTTCAAAGGCCGTTCCCATTTGAGCTTCTTCTGTAGTTTTATCATAAAAAACTTACAGTTAACCGATCCGGGGGAATTCCCCCTTCCACTGCCTAAGAAATTATGCGACATATAAACCTACAAACAGAGCGTCTGAGACAAACTTCACTAAGTGGCCTGTTTCTCCAAAATTACACTTCCCATAAATATTTTCTCCTCTCATTTCCTGTGTGCTACTTGTTACGTTATTTGTTTAAATCCAATCACCATGTGGCAACTGCTAACATACATAATGTGGCTGTAGCTGCTCTGGGAGCAAGTGACACTGCATGGATGAGAAAGACAAGTAAGCGGAGATGGAAACCGCCGAAATGGCAAAGTGCAAACTGATAAAACCAGTAAAAAGCCCTTTCCTTTCCTGACGGGCAATGGGCCAGACTGGTAAACTGGCCTTTAGCGTGGGTGACAGAGACCTGCTTTAGGAAGGGTTTCTTTGAAAGACCACAGGGCACAGCGTTTGGGCTAACGTGGCAAAGTCTAAGGGACATCTGCCCATGAGTCAGTGCCTCTGATGTCATTGCTGCTGCTGGCATGAAAAGAGAGGAAGAACAGTGAGTCCAGATGGGGCCAAAGCAATTTCTAACAAAATGGGTGGGATGTCGCACGCCAAACTCTAGGAAGGCAGCGATGTCCGGTCTCCCTGACCACCTCCTCATTTGAACTCGTCCCTCCTTTCCACAGAAAACAACTGGGACCAAATCCTGGGTACAAGCAGCTGCCACCTTCTGCGCAGTCTCTGTAAGGTCTCACCATGCTTGAAGGTGAAGGTGAAAGACCTTTGCACCAAGACGAGGAGGTACCCAGCCCGGGATGGTGAGGGATTGCGCTGGCAGTATTTTAACATTCAGGTTACTAAAGAACGGCGCTACGTGCAAGTGGTGTCTCTTCCTTTGCCTCTTCTTCTGCACCCGGAGATGTGTGCATCCCGCTCTGGCCCTGTCTCTGGAATGAGTAACGCTACCTCTGTTTCGGGTGGCCTTTAGGGACACCCGGGCCTGCGTTTCAGCGCCAGCCCTGTAGGCTCTCCGCAGATGCGAACCGGCCCCTTGGCAGTCTGTGCCGCTGTGCTCATGCAGGTGATTTCTCTTGATTCCTGTTTCTGAGGGCTGTGTCGGACCCATTTTGCACCAGCCATATCTCACACAAAAACTGACAGTGCTGGCTCTTCGACGGAGACGCTTTGGAGTCCACAACTGTTTTAAATGAAGAGTAAACTCTGGCCCCTGGAGTAATGCTTGCATACCAGTTCAAGGGAGACAGAATTTTCAGGTATGTCCTTTCCCTCTTGTCCCCAAGAAGTCAGAGCCTTCTGCTTTTGCCATCCTTACTCCCATTGATTTCCCTTCTCCCTCTTTCACGAAGCAGCAATTCCTTCCCCGCATGGCCGTATCCTCTGCAGCCTGCAGGCAGCATCAAAGAAAACGCCAGCAAGTCACGGCCTGTCCCGTAGGCATGCCATCGGCAGGCAGAGGCAGCAGCGGGAGGCACGCAGGACTGACCTCGCTGGCGGAGGCAGGCTGCGAGGTAGGGAGCTGCAGAAGATAAAATGCACCTGTTTTATTAAAGGCGTGCTTACCTCGAGGATCAGATCCTGTCTTACTCTGCTAAAACCGTAAAGTGGAGCGGCTTTTCTGGAACAGCTCCTGAATGGGCTTGTCCAAACAGCAGCAGGGGAACATCAAACGGTGCAGCGATCATCCGCAGATAAGCACCCGAACTGTCTGATCCTGAGCTACCCCTGGGCATGGCTCAGTAGTTTGTCTGCCCGTGATGAGCTCTCTCTATAGCTCTCCTTTACACCAGAGCCTCTTTCTGCGGCGACTGTTTCATCCACACGGTAAAGGGCTAACTGATTGCCAGTCCAGAAGGTTTGATAGCCAAAGAGTCGTTACTTGTCGGGTAACCTTCAGCGTGAAGCCCTTTGAACAGAGAAAGGAATGGGAGCGCAGGCTTGGGTCAGGGCTAGAGCGAGCGAGTCCCCGCTGCAGTGACCCAGCCGCAGTGGGAAGTGTGTTTGCATCAACCATCTTGCAGTAATTATAGCAACAGACGACTCAAGATCAAAGTGTGTTTGTGAATGATGTGGCGAAGCAAATCTATGCAAATTTGAGCTTTTTTATCTCTGGATCTGTCTTTAATGCTGACTTCTGTACGGCTTTAACCTGCCCTGGGAAAACATCTCAGTTTCCACTGCTGCAGCGCCGGTCTGGACAGACCCCCAAGAGCAGCCTGGCTTCCTCCACGCTCACCTCCTTGCCTCGTGCATGGTGTGGGTGCTGCTGGCTGGCAGGGCAGCCATGGGGACAGCAGCTGCTTGCCTCTGGGGTCTGATCCCCAGAGATGTTCTTGGTGCAGAAGGGCACGCGCGCTGTCACAGTGAGTCACGAGAGCCAGGTGCCCGGGTGCCTTGTGCTGACATGCCGAGGTGCTGTGGGTGCCAGGGTCGGCCCCTCCCAGCATCGTCTCCCCAGCGGGCAGCGGCTCCTCCGGTCCTGGCCTTGCCCAGCCGTAAGACCAGAGTCCAAAGAGGGCCCAACAGGAATTCAGGGTGACACAGGTGGCTGACCAGCACATGGAGAGGGTATCATCTGCCCAGCCTTCGGCATACATCCCATGATCACCCGTCATCTAGGCTGAATCTGTTCCATCTTCTTTCTGTCACGTATCTTCCTATCAGCTTCTATCATGTGTTTGTCCTGCATTTTCTAATTAGCTAATTACTTTGCCCATGATGCTAAGCTCCAGTCATTACCCACACCAGGTGTTCTCTTTGGGCCACCGATTGGTAAGCGCTCCATCAGAACGTCTCCTCTCTGCACAACCTACTCTGGACAGCACCACACTCATCTCAGGAGATCTTTCCAAGCCCTTGCATTCACTGCAGCTTCTTAGTCTAGTTCCCAGCAGCTTCAGCCTTGCTTTCAGAGGACAGGAAGAGCTTCCGTAAATGTGGAAAGCAAAGAGAGAGAAGGCACTCCACACACTGGTCTCTCATGTGGTTGCATGCTGGCTCCAAACATCTTTCCTGCACAGTTCCTGGCTAAAGGTGTTTGAGTCACAAGCAGCAGAGTGCGGAGAGAAGGCCAGGGTGGCGGGGGTTAGGTGAAGAGAACCAGTCCTGACTTAGAAAACATTCCCCAGATGTCCGAGACAGTCCCGATCTCTCTCGGTGATCTCTATGGCTTTCATTTGCTGTTTTAATTCCAAAGGCATCTCCACAGCCAGTGCCCTCTGCACGGTTACCGGGTGGCAAGGATGACTGCGTTGGGTAAAGTTTAGAGTTGTCACCTGGGACTAGGGAGTGATGCCATCTACACAGCATTTCCCAAATCACATCAATCATCTCAATTTTTCATTGCTTATGCCGAGATGGTGTGTTGCTCCTACAGGCTCATTTCTCAATAGAGCAGAGAGGCTTTAATTACTGGGTTGCAAAGCTCCCAGGGGTCTTACGAAAACTGAACTGGAAGAGCAAAGTGTCATGACGTACTGGGACTCCTTACACCGGGATAGGTCACGATCCGGCGATGTGCTGTAATCCAGGGGAAGGCAGTCCCCAGAACCAGCTGCCCAACATGCATGTGTTTTGGTTGCTATCATCAAAGCCTACAAGATGAACAGGCAATTCATTATCATTTAGGGTAGTGCTTTGAATGTTATCATCTGAGCTGCTTAAAAGCTTAATCTTTCTGTCCCTGGGATCACATCTTCCCGATGAGGAACAATCAGAGTATCCTGTGGTGAAACACTGGATTATTATTAATGAAACTTGCGCTGCCCTGGAGTTTTAATTAAGTGCTTAAACACATGCCTGACTTAAAACATGTGGGCACTCTCGTTCCTGCCTCAGGAGCTATCAATGCTTTTCACGCAATGCCAAGAAATGTTAACTATTAAAAACATGTTTGATCATTTATTAACCTCGGTTCCTCACATGTCCTACTCAAAATCCCTCATCAGAAAGTGCTGAGCAGTTTATGCACCCTTGAAACTAAGCAGAGCTTTAACTTCATCCTTCTTTTCCTTAAGTCTTGCAAGAGGAAATCTCTGGGGTTTGTCAGTTCACCAGCTACACACAGGTTTTTGTTTGTCCCTGAGCCACGTTCAGCTGGGGTCTGTAATATCTGGAACCGCTTTTGTCAAAATTTTCAAGACAGGAGCCAAGCTTTGACATTTGCATGCCGAACTGAAATACCAGGATGCTTTGACGGTGGCCCTGGGTGGTAACGTGCTTTTGCCAATCTGCATATAAGCTTCCAGCTGAGAGGAAATGCTTGAACAGCTTTTGTGGTGGGACAGAGGGGGTGCCCTGGGCCGTGGCTGCCACCTGGCTCGGATTAGACACGACACAGCGGAGGTTTTCGCCCGTATGTTGAAGGCAACGGGAAGTTTGCCAATTATTTAAAGGAAGTCGGGTTTTGACATCGATGTGTCTGTTCTTTCATCCCACCCTGCCGATTCTCCTTTCTCACTGCAAGCTATCAGATGCAGACAGCGAGGTTTCGGGAACGTGCCCTGTCTTTGCTACCTGTCTGTACGACCGGGATACGGCTGCACCTCTGTTCCTGCATGGAGACTCCCAACCACTCCCGCAGTACTGACTGAATTTCCTGGGCTGTGTGCTGCGGCAGACGCAAGGCGCTTGCACAAAGAGGAGCAGAGATGGCTGGATTCGGTGCTCTGGGCCTTCCTCTCGCAGTACCTCGTCGTCACGGGAGGGGAAGGCCAACTGGAGCAAAGGCGCTGGTTGCTGCCAACAGCTATCAACGAGGAGCACTTCACCTAAGCCGTATCTGTTGCCCTGCTAAATGTCATGGTCCAGGAATGCAGCTGCTGCTCGGGCAGCTGCCAGCTGGCCAAAGCAACTGCAGGTGTGTATCTTTTTATTTGTTTATATATGTAAATCGAGTCCGAAGTCTCAAACAATTAAGTCATGCGGTACAAGGCATGTGACAGAGCAGTTAAGAAATAGCGAAGGGCAGACAAGGGTGCTAGGAGGAAAGCATTTCACAGTGGCAGCTGTGAGCCAATTCGCATTGGAATTGGGTAACCTGGATTTAGGGGAGAGGTTGGAAAGGAAGGGCGTAACACCGGGAGACGAGCTCTTTCTTTTTTTTCTCTGGAAAAGGCCCTGATCCTCAGGCTTGGGCCTCGATTTCTCTTTTACGTCCGCTCCTGCAGGGCTGATGCGTGCCCACTGACTTCATCGGAGAGGGGCCTCACTGATGCCCAGAGAAGCCACAAGTTACTGGGGTCGGCTGCAGGTTTTGAGACATGCTCCCGGCACATGCTGTGGCCTCCCCCTCTTTCTCCTCCTCTCCTTCTCCTTCTCCTTCGCCTTCTCCTTCTCCTCCTTCTCCTTCTCCCTCTCCTCTCCTCGCCGGGCTGACAGGACGCACCTCAGCCCTCCCAGTCTCCCTTTTCTCCTTCAAACGGCCGTGGTGGCACACGGGTCTCTGCCTTGCTCCTTGCCGTACAACGGAGCGGGTGGATGACTTGCCCTTCCAGGCACACATCCTTTTCCCACAGGACCGTCAGTGGCTTCTGGCCGCAAGTGCTGCTGTCCGTAGGTGCCAGAGAAGTTGGTCAGCTGTCTGGCAGACATGCGTTGCCCCAATAATTTACTCCTGGCTTCTCTGTGGCACATGAGACCAAGCAGAAAGCGAATGGAAGGGGCTTGTGGACAGGACGCTGTCTGCGGGACTGGCCTTGGATCCTGCGGGAAGTCTTACACTGAGTGGAAGGTGCCCGTAATTACCACAGCCATCACACGTCTGATTTGCAGTTGTGTGCACAAAGAAATGACTTGCCCATGCACTGACTGTGCTTCACATCAAATGCTCCTGGGTCCTGGTCTTTTTAAAAAAAAAACCACAGAAAACTGTCTTGAGCGATACTGGTGGGACGCTCAGAGAGATGAGCAGGAATTTCTGTATCGACTTCAGGAGAGCCAGACCGTACCCTTACACACAAACCAGCCTGGTGGCAGACATCAAATGGTTGTTCCCTCGCAGCCTACTGATGTTATCTCCATTTCTTTGAGTAGTTAGAAAGAACGAGATCCTACAATGACAAACCACAACGTTTGTTGTGGTACATAAAGACAAGTAGGAAAAAAATAATAAAATGAAACCTTCCCAAATGCTAATAATAAAAAACTGCATTTCAGGTCCCTTTTGTTTGTCATGGACCAAGCACCTCACAGACAATTTGCTCACGATCTGCCGAACAAAGGGGACAAGGGTCCATCATGCAAAACAGACATAGACCAGCTAGAAAATCAAGCCTAGAGAGGAGAACTGCACCAGTCCTGCCACACGCTGGCCTTACACAGAGAACTCTGCGTCAGTCCCACATTTACTAAGCTTCGAAGCATACCGTTCTGGGGAACAATGAAAAGCTTATCGTAAATTAATTGTTATTGCTACTTGTGAGTTTCTTGTTGGTGGCTGCTTTCACCCAGAGACTAAATGCTGCTTATAGCACTGCCATATGGAAAGCACTGGAACAGCTGGCGACTGTTTCCAGTAACCTCCCCGGACTGCTAGTTTTGCAGAAATGAAGTATTTGCATTTTTGCTATGCGTATTTTTCTTTTAGGTATAAGGCTAATACAAAACCAGAACAAAGAATGAGACTGAGTCTCTGATAAGCAGGAGCGTCAAATTTTAAAGGCTGTTGTGGCCTGGGTTTTGGTTTTTTTCAGAAGACATTTCCAAACTCTTAAGCTCAAATTCACCAAATCCTGTGAGTTTCTGAGACGAGACCGTAACAAATCAGCAAGGTGGATGTGGAATGTGTTAAAGACCAAACCTGTGCCTAAAAGCAGTTGAAGGGAGAGTGAGAAGCTCTCAGGAAGTCAGCAGGGATGCACCTGATATCGGTAAGGGAAGCTGGGGCAGTGGGTTTAAACAGGAGCGTGAGAAATGAATTCACTGGATTATAGAAAGTGTTTGTTTGCCATGGCAGCGGCTGGACTCGATGCACAAGGAATTACTTTCCAGTCCTGTATTCCTATACAAAGTCTAAAATACACCTTGAGCCATCTAAATAAAAGAGCTCCCTGACCTCAGTGGGTGTTGCACAGATGTGACACAGGGGGGAAAGAAATCAGACTGTATTTAAAGTTTACTGGTTATATATTTACACTAACACCCCAGTTTACACATACAGCATCAGTGTGTGTAAACGCTGACCTAAATTTTGAGGTTCGATGGAAGGTGTTTGCTCCAGCACCCCATATTAGTTTGGCCATGTCCCTGCTAGATACCCATGGCAGATCTCCCCCAGAAGAGTAGCCACTCCAGAGACAGAGAGACGCTGAGAGTTGAGCAATATGCCCTGCAGACTTCTTTGCCCCGTCCTCACGAGGCCGTATGATTTCATTCAACTACTGAGTCCTAAAATGTGTGTGGCACTTTGGACCGATTATCCATTGGCTTTTGCAGAGTTCTTGGAGGGGGAAAGTATTATTTCCATGGGTGCTGTGTGGTCGTTATTCCGCTGTGAACCGCCCCTGCTCCTCAGTGCCAAAACACTTGGCAGCGCTGCCGTGTGGGTACTGCTTGTTTGTCCCGTTGTCATTTCACCCCGAGTGCCATGGCGGGTGGGAATGTGGCTGGCCCTGGGGAAGCAAGCCACATCAAACACCGGCACTCCGAGTCGCACGGAGACGCTGCTGCCTGTTTACTCCCGGCCTGGGCTCAGCTTCCTGGGGGAAGATGATCCTCTAGGAAGACGCTGCTGCACTGGTGAGAATGATGGGAAGGGTCTCCATAAACGATATGGGGTTAACATGGGGAGTACAGTGATTCTCGACTAAAACACCACCTGTGTAGATGACACCCCCACGGCGACACACGAGTTCGCATAAGTCAGCTTTAAGCTTGAGGCAAGAAACCACACAACCACACAGAATTGAAGTCCTACATCCACATTTGCATCGCCAGGCCCGGCTGCCCTTTTTTCACGGTGAGCAGAAGGCCCACAAACTCACCCAGGCCAGCTGCAGCCCCTGCCTGCTGCACAGCCTCGCGCAAAGCAGCTTTACCGGCACCTGCAAATCCAGTTCAGTCCCTGGAAAAACGTGAGCGGACCATACTTCAGGGTGGAGACTCTTCTCCCAAAACCAGCTGCAATTGTTTGTTGTGTAATGGTGCCAGTGAAGTTTTGCAACTCCCTCACATACTGGGAGGATTCCCTTGATCACAAGAGTAATTTCACTTTCTGGCCTCTATCATCCATCAGAAATTCCAGACCAGAGCTTTAAAAAGCAACTAGTGACTTAGGATCTCATGACTGCCCAACATTTAGACTGAGGTATCTCAGCAGGCATGCAGGATCCTCCTCCCCAAAACTCCTCCTCATAACAGGCACCAAAACTGTGGGTCACTCCAAAAGCCCGAGGCTGTGATGTGGAACAAATACTTGCCCGAGATGAGTCACAAAAGCTCCTTCTGAACCGAAATGTCAGCTCTAAGCCCCCAGATGAAGATCCCTGCCCAGGATCTCAGGGAGCACACACATCCTTCCCCCAGCTATAGGACCCCGTACAAGTTTCAGGCGCAGCAGTGCCACAGGCACGAGGCGTACAGCTTAGGGACACCCAAGCCCACCTGCCAGCATTGGCAGAGGCCACCAGCCCTGACAGTGCTGACCGGCTCACAGCAACACCGAAACACGACCCCTGCCAGCCTCCTGTCAGGCTTCGAAGCACACGCAACCGGCTGGCCGACATGCGAGGGACATGGACACAGAGCAGGGCCGAAGACAGAGGGTGCGACCAAAGCTGTACAAGCCTCCTCTGGCAGCTCTCCCCAGACCCAGCTCACAGGCAGGTGCCGGGTGGCACCTCAAAGGGCTTTCCTCAAAGCAGTCCTGCCACACGCTGGGCCTGCCACCGCCAGCCGACGGCCCCAGCGACAAAGAGACTGGTTTGCTGCTCAGCCTAAGGTGATCTGAGCTCAGGAACATGCCGGGCTTGCGCAGGACTGTGGGGTGGTTCAGTGCTTCCGCACGACTTGCACCACATCAGCCTGCTGATGCTCAGAGCTGATTCCAGTTTTGGACACGCTTCGGACAAGGCTGGGCTTTCTTTGTGAGACCCAATCAGCAGGTTGCTCCTGCAGGGGAAACCTCCCTAAGTAGTGCCGAGACCTTTCCATCAGCGAGACTGACCCTAGTTTGGGTGATGCTGCTAGTGAAGTGAAGCCGGGGAAGCTTGGCAATGTATCTGACAGCTAAAGGTCTTTAGTTAAGCTATAAAAAAAGCACCCTGCCTTCCCTGAACCCATCTTGAACTCTGCCCTACACCCACCCCTGGCACAAGGGTACCTGCATCTGTTCCACCCAGGCGCACAATCGATTGGTGACTCATTGTCACATATTCTTATTCATGCATTTATTGCCCAGGTAACTCTCCATTAAGCTAACGAGTCATTCTTTTACGCCCACCAAGTGCATAGCTGGGATGCTGTTGCTTTCTGCTATTCATACATAAGGAGAAGAAGGAGGACAGAGCAAGCCTCGATCCAGACAATGTATCTCCTCCAGAGAAGCTCTTCAGAGGACGCATGGGTGGGTTTCTGACCTCTCCAGAGAGTCCCACTTGGCACATTTAGTCAAAGTAGGGTTATATTTTTTCTACACATCTCATTTTGAATCTTGTCTGCTCTTTAAAGGCAACTGGACCCTGGGTGGAGGAGGAGACTGCTGGTGAGACGTGTAAGGCTGCCAGGTGTAATAGGATTGACTAAAACCTATTTGTTAACCAATTGTCCGGGACCCTTGGAGCTCAGACACTGTCCCTGCTCTTTGCTTGTGAAGTGGGTGAATGCGATGCCCGGCCACATGGGCCACACACCCGGAGTTCAGCTCACTCCCAGTTACTGCTGGCTCCGCGCATTGCTTGCGCTACCTTGAGTCCAGCGCAGTAGGCAAACCCGTATCAGGATCCAGCAACAAAGAGAAAGGCAGCTTTGGCACAACCCTACCGACCCCAGGGCATCAGTCTCCTAAGACACGTCGTCCCTTACAGATCTCTGTGACCACCACAAGGATCAGAGCCCAAAAGGCATCCCCTCCTGATCTGTGGGGATGAGTACTTCACAGCTGAGCTCCATGTGGGTCGTCCGATACTTCCAGGGGCGAGCTCCATTTTCCAAACTCAAGGAATTGGGCTTTCTGTCTGTGACAGGGAACAAACAAGGCCCCAGAAAGTGCTGCAGACAAGCACTGAAGAGCTGATGTCGCTTGGTGACATGCCTACTTCTAGAGCTGGAGGATTTTGGTCAGGGCTTCGCAGGCCTTGGAGGCCCAGGACTCCTTGGCCACGTTTGCAGCTGCTTCTCAGAGATGGGCAGACAACTTTACTCCAGGCATCAGTAAATTTCAATGCTTGGCATAGCCTGTGTGCATGCACAATCCATGCAATTTTCTCTGACACAGTAGACTAAGAATTGCCAGTTCCTGCCAGTTTGGCAATATGCTGAGTGCTCCCTAAGACCCCAGAAGATAGGGATTTCTGAATGAGGCACGAATCTCTGGGGTTTTTTTTTCCCTGAAAACAGGTTTCATTCCCACTGGAGCGTGGACAAAAAATATGACTCAGACATTTATTTTTTACCTGCTTGATGTGGTCTGTAACATATAGCTGTAGTTGAATGCTCTTTTGAGCACCTTCAACCGTGCTTTGTGGCTGAGGAGATGAGCTGCCGGAGCCTTGTAAATAAAATGTGGCTTGGTGTCAGAGAGAAAGGTGACGGGAAAAGTTCTACTGACTTTCTCTCCAGTTTGTGTTGCCAACACAGGTCAGAAGCATTAAACCAGACCATAGTTTCACACCGACCTTTCATCCTGCTGGAGCAGCGGGTGACCTCAGCTGGTGAGCTGACAACTGCTTAAGTCAACAGCCAACCGGTCCAACTTCTTAAGGCTTATCAAATTATTTGCATAAACACTATGATCAGAGCAAGAATGAAGGAAGGATGGGCTTGAGCCCTAGAAAGGGTTTTTCCTACAGTCTTATCTTCACTCCCCTCTCTGTCCCTGCACTGCCTGTTTTAAGGACTTGCTGCTTGGGGACCAGTGACCCCAGGTTTCCTCCGGGTTGGTGTCTAGGACTGGAGCCTGCGGGCACTTGCCCTGCCAGGTCCTTCTCAGGGGAGGTGCTGGGGGAATTTTGGTCTTTCTCCTCTGAGCTGTATTCACGACACAGACGCAGATCCTGGAGATCCCTGATGTGTGTCTGAATTTGTCCTGTTGTTAGAGGGGGACTAAGAGAGACAGGCGTTGCTCAACAGCTAAGACTCATTTCCTTAGGAGAATAAGCTAAAGATACTGCGCTGTGACGCAGCGTCGCGGCAGGCCTTCTGCGGCTTTCGCAGAGTGAGATGAGGTTCCTGTACCACGAAGCAGTTTGGCACATGAGCTTTAGGCAGCTTTCTCTCTGAAGAGGCGAGGACGGTGTGGAAGGGTGGTCTTCACAACCACATCCCCCGCCAGCAGCGGCTGCGGTGCAGGGCAGCGTAGGTCAGGATAGAGCCGTGCCTCCATCAGGCTGTGCATCCCTCACAGGGAGAGGAGAGGGCAAACCAGCCCCTGTGCGCACGTGGTGAAGCAGCTCCCACGGTTCCTCTCTGTCTCTGAAAGTCCAGACTCCGCACTGGACTGCCGTAGCTTTTGCAAATGTTCTTAATTTCTTTTTTCTGAACAACTAGGCACATTTTAACAACGCTGAGCTCTTTTTATTAGAAGCTTTTGCTAGTTCCCAGAACTCGCAGAGAATCCCAGGCCTATCATCTCTGGTAAAAAACCCCAGTTGTTCTCACATCTGTTCAAAAGGGGAAGGATGTAACACTGACCGATATTGAGTAAGAAATGTACTCTCCCCATCTCAGAGGCAGTTACTGGAATGTGCTTGGTATTCAGATGATAACTTGGGTCTGCAGCAACTTGCTGAGTGATGTCTTGAATCACGCTTTGATAAAGTGGTGTGTTTGAAGTTTTTGAAGGCAGTACCTTGCTAACATTCCCTTTTCAGCGCTGTCACTCAGAGCTCTTCAGCCTTGCCTCTGTCAGCCGGTAGTCAGACTACAGTCCCATTCAACTGGACTTAAAACCCATCTGGGCTTACTCGAGTACTGACTAAAAACAGGCATTGGAAAAAACAAGGAAAACAATCTTTTCCTGAACAAGTTTGCTTAATACAAACAGCAACAGTATGTTCTCCTCCAGTGAATGGAAGCCGAAGAGCCAGATCCTTCCAGCCAGCCATACAGCCCAGCTCTGCACAGGCCATGTCGTGTGAATTCTGGGGTGTTGGCTTCTCCTGTTTCGAGGCTCTCTCCTACATAAATGGGGTTTAATTGCGCCTTCCATCAAGCCTGACAGAAGACTGCTAACACACCCACTGGCTGTAAGCAGGCCTGTGACTGTCTGCAGATCAAAGCTGATCCCACCTCACGGCCATGAGCACATTCCAGGGTAACGAGAGCCCTGCGAAAGGTACGGAGAACCCTGTAGCCTCGCAGTGCTCCCCACCCACCGCTGACTTCCATTAATTAATGAACTCTGCAGCTTTGTTCCCTTATCATAATCCTCCCAGCAACAGCACAATAACTTGTACTTGCAACAGATGCTTAAAGGAGATGAGCCCAGGTCTTTGCAACTTGAAACAAGTGTGGGAAACTCATAGCTCTGTGGCGATCTCCAATTCATTCCTTATACAATTGGATCTTAATTGCTTTCAGACTATGATTCTAATAAATCTGGCCTCTAGTACCACTCACGTTAAAGACTTCAGTTGCTACATCTCCACTGCTATGCACGGGCAGCCTACCCCTTGTGGTCTTTTTCACTTGAGTGGGCTTTAAGGTACGGAATTATCTGTGGAAGCTAATGCTGTGTCCACCCGCTCCCGTTGAGTAGATAGGTACCGAACACAAGGTAGCTGTTTTGTGATAGCGAAGGAGAAGGCATTTCTATAGGGAAATTCGTTTAAAATGAGGCACCTAAAGCAATCCAGATGAATCACCCACTGGAGATGTCTCTTCCTAGTGGCTGTGAAGGAGGATAGGCGAGAGATGCTTAACTTACAGACTACTGAAGTTGACTACAATAAAGCCCACCTTACGTGCGCAGAGACCCGAGTATGAGAATAAAGAGAACGTTGCTTCAGCGTCAGATTTGATGTGGGAAGTGCAAGGGGACCGATGCCTCATCCTAAAACTGGGGAAAAACTCTCCCAGTGGGGAGATCAGTAGCATTTGCCTGACTGGTATGAAGTTCTGCGGGAACACATGGGACAGAAAGGGAAATCTGCACATTTCAGCGGCCGTGCAATCAATGATGTGCATGACCACACCAAGCAGCGCGCAGCTCTCTCTGAAGAGGCACTTTCCAAGCCGAACAAACTCCTCCCAGAGTTAAAAACTTACTTGGCAGAGCTGGAGATACAGGAGTTACTCCATGTCTGTGCACTGACAGAAATCAACGAGAGTTCCTAATGACCAAGATTCTGAAAGGGAAAAAAGCTCTTCTTTTCTGACCCTTTCAAATTGTCAAGCATCACTTTAGTTAGAACAGCAGCATTTAAGGCTCAGGAGTGTTCACCTGATTTACTCTGTGGCTGGCTTCCCCAGTATTCCTTCTGGGGCGTAACTCTCAGCAGCAGTTTTTAATAGCTCCTGTGGGAGCCCCATGTTACGAATGGGTAACGTAGAGGAACATCCTTGGGGTGGTTTTGACGACGATTCTTCCTTAAAACACAGGACTGCATGGAACAAACTCATACCAAAGTCCTTCTATCCAAATGAAATGTGTCTAAATATAAACATACTGCAAGAGATTTATGAAAAACTCAGATCCAAGGGTCCTGCTGAATCCTGCACTAACTGTGATCCTTCCCCGCAGCGCTGTGCCATGGCCTGCCTGCTTAGGATCCTCAAAGGCATGCTCAGGTGTCACTAGAGGCAGCTGTAGGTGGCAGCCTTCACCTTGACTTTGCAAGGAGTTGTCACTCTGTGGAAGGTGTTGGGGATGGTGGAGCACTGGGGACAAAGGCACGAAGCGCGGGCCAGGACAGAGCCAGCTGCCAGCCTTCGTTCACGCCGGGTTGTGAAGAGCCCCGTGACAAAGTGCCAGAACAACTGAACTCCGGGACAATGAGTGGCCTTGTGGGTTGGCTGAGAGGCCATTAGGGTCGTTCTCTCACAATACCTTACATAAATCACTATTGGTTTTGGGGAGATGCCAGAACAGTTTGAAGGGATGTGTACAGGACCTACCAGAACAGGGATTCCCCACGTTTCTGCCTCTATAATCCCCTTATTCAGAGCTAAACCAACAGGCTCACACCTCCTGCACAGAAAACTCTTTCCAGCTCCATCCACTGCCTTTAAAAACAAACAAGGAAACCCACAAACTCATGCCCAGCTATTAGCATGAAAGAGAAAACAAGAGACACAAAGCAAAAGAATTTGCCGCACGCAGATCTATAAATGCTAAGTGCGTGAGTGAGGAGATATTTGTTTTTGTTCCGTGTAGTCAAACATGTCCTAATCTTCAGAACACCTTCACTCTAAAATTGCAGCTGATTGCTTAGTCACAGGGGATTCGCTGTTTATGCAAGGGCCTTTGCTGAGGCCCCAATGCGGTGATCCTGCTAGACTATAAATTGAGGCATGGATGATGTTTGGGGAGGAGAATTCTGTGAAAAGCTGCCTGAAGTAAGGGGGTGGCAGGACTTTGCTGGGACCGCCGTATTGCCACCATCGATCGCAAAATACCCAGTTGCAGGCTGTGCGGGGTGAGTGTTAGGCGTGGGAATCATCGAGTGCTCGCTCAAGGCGCTGGTGCCAAGCTTTGTGAGCAGCCCACTGACCGTAAGGAAAACCACACTGCCCAGGAAACACCAGGAGTTTGAGACTTTTACTCTTCCCTCTTCGTCTGCGGAGGGGCTAAGTGCCCTGCCCAGTTGCACAGAAGAGGACCAGTGACAGGCTGGTGTCAGACACAACAGTTCCCAACCTTCCTCAGTCAGCTCCTACCAGCTGTATTTGCTGGCCTGTGTGTTTCCTGGCAGATTCCCATCTGAAACAACCACAAAGAGGGCTTGTTTCAAGCTGACACCCCCAGAGGCTGGGAACCGCGGCTCTGAGTCCCACTGCTATGCTCCCGTAGGAAGGGAGAGGGTCTCATTAGTGCAATTATTCCAGAGCGAGCTGGCTGTGGTGTGAGAATTACTAAGGGAGATTTGATAAAAGTGGGGACTTGCCTTCACTGTCATCTTTCATGTTCCATGCCCTGCTCCATCCACAATGACACCGTCTTCATCTCCATGCCAGTTCTTTGCCCTGGGAGGAGAAGGTACAGTTAAAATGTGAATGTCAGAGCTAATCCCTCTAGCTTGTTTCCTTCTTCAGTGATTGCTGGAGAATCCACAGACCTGCTCTTGCACACTTTCTCACAACCCAGCTATTTACCTGGGCATGCACTGCCTGAGGAACACCCACCTTGGAGCCCAGCGTGCTCCTCTGGGCGCAGCCATGCACGGTTCAGGTTGGCTCTGTCAACGCCAGCACCGAGCATGGCGTGAGAGGTGTGGATCTGGGTTGGAGTGGGTCCCACAGATGGCTCTTCCATGCCCTTTATTTGCAGTTGGATCCCGGGGCCAAAAGCCCCCCCACTTGTCTATCTCAAGGCTTTCTGAAGAGAAGTTGATTGATAGAAAAAAAGAGAACCTTTGCTTTTTCAGTGGTGGGGCCCACCTGGAACACTGTGCCATCCCTTTGCCTGCCTGGTGGGTAACACCAAGATATCGGTGTACACACCACCCACAAAAGGCCTCACGCATGCAGGTCTTGTGCCTGCCCTTCCTCATGCCGCTTCTCTGTGACACCAGCACGCCTGCCACCCAACTCCTGTCCGCACCAGTTTGGACAAAATGCATTGCCAGGCACCTCAGCAGCGAGGGCTAGCTTAATCCTGCTA
Source organism: Psophia crepitans (assembly GCA_013399095.1). Classification (NCBI taxonomy): domain Eukaryota; kingdom Metazoa; phylum Chordata; class Aves; order Gruiformes; family Psophiidae; genus Psophia; species Psophia crepitans. Next base: position 106,306 of record VWZZ01001863.1, read on the forward strand.
CAAGGCCAGCAAATGGACTGTCCGTGTGGGGCCTGAGCCAGGCACTAGTACAGCGCAGGGACTGAGTGGCAGTTTTTGAGGGAGCTGCTTTATCTGGAAAGATTTGTCCTGAAGATCAGGGATGCTTGGAATAGCTTTCAGAGGCTGGCCAGCTTGGTGAGGTATACTGGCTCTCTGCATCTCTGAGTCCTGACTGCATCCCCACCACAGGGCCTGGCTGCAAAACTGGGTGAAGGAAGTCGAAACCATAGAACCATAGAATGGTTTGGGTTGGAAGGGACCTCCCAGCCCACCCAGTGCCACCCCCTGCCATGGGCAGGGACACCCCCCACCAGCCCAGGCTGCCCAAAGCCCCATCCAACCTGGCCTTGGGCACTGCCAGGGAGCCAGGGGCAGCCACAGCTTCTCGGGGCACCCTGTGCCAGGGCCTCAGCACCCTCCCAGGGAAGGATTGCTGCCTCCCAGCTCAGCTCCAGCTCCCCTCGGGCAGTTCAAACCCACCCCCTTGGCCTGGCCCTCCCTGCCCTGCAACCAGCCCCTCTCCAGCTTTCCTGCAGCCCCTGCAGGCACTGGGAGGCCGCAGTTAGGGCTCCCCGCAGCCTTCTCTTCTCCAGGCTGGACAAGCCCAGCTCCCTCAGCCTGTTCTCACAGCAGAGGGGCTCCATAATCATGCAGGAGCTTTGGAAAACTGCACCCAAGTGAGTGGATGCAAAGTCCCACACAGGCCGACGACAGAAGAATGGAGGACTCCTGCCTCTGCCGCAGGTAACAGCGTTCATCCCAAGCACAGCACCCATACAAATTAACCAGCTCTGCAACACCCTGACAGGCTAAAACCCCACTTCCTTTAAACTGCCCTGTTATCCAAGGGCACGTGGGCATGAAATTTCCACTGTTAATTAATGGTAAGGTTGTTGGTGTCCAGGGCTGTGCAAGGATTTCACACGGAATGCAAACCGGGCACTCGGATGGCCAAGCAGCTTGGCCATGGCCTTCCTCAGATAAGATAATGTCGTTTACACCCTTCCTTGCACAGGGGGGGCTGTTATCCATACTGATAACCGTGGAAATGTGGGTCATGACCCATGCTGGTCAGGGCAGCTGACCTGGTAACATAGCAAGGGTCGCTTGTTTGGCGTGCCAAGGTCAGGGAATGTTAGTATTTTGAGGAATTCTGCCTGAGAAAAGGCCCCTACCTGTCACTGGTGCAGTGACAGTGTAGCAGAGCAGAGGAATTATCAGCCTGATAATGTAGACTGCTGCACAGCGTGGCCCCTTCCCTGAATCCCTTGGACCTGTAGGCTGAACTTCCCCGTAACCAGTTCCCGCAGCTAACCACGCTTAGTTTGCAGCATCTTACTTGGCAGAGAGAGTCGCTTTTATGTCCCAGAAGCTCCACAAAAAACACAGAGGCATGCAGGCAACGCTGTCTTTCTGGCCTGGAACACGGCGGCACAGCAGAGGCACGTTCGTTGTGTACACACTTTGCATACGCCGGCTCTCACCTCCTCCCCAAAGCTGGAGTGGGCCTAATTAGAGCGTAGAGCACCAGGAGCCAATCTGCAGAAGGAATAAGAGGACAGTATGCCAGTGGCTTGTCACCAGAGATGGGCAGGACCCCAGAGAGGTTTACTTTCTTCTCAAGCTGTCTCTTTCCTCCGTAAGTTTGGGGATGGTTTTGTTTTGTGATTGTCTGGCAACCGGTCATAGGAAGCATTTTTTAACTTCATATGTACCTCTGAGGGAAAAAATAATTAGTAATTCCTTCCCAGGTTATTTTTAGGCTGCATCCAAGACTGACTGTAACTGGCAGAGAAAAGAGTGTGGGGCATCAGGCTCTGATGGGGCAGGAGGAAAGCAACTGGGTTAACACCGAGCACCTGCGCTTCAGGAGAACCCCTCCTCCCCTTCCTGCTCTCAGTGATTTCCCCTTTCCTCTGCATATATGACACACAGCACTGTAGTGAATTTATTTGCTGCTGCTTGGGCTGGAAAACACCGTACTGAGTCTGCCTGCACGACGTGAGAAGAGGGCAGAAAGTAGAGGCAGAAGGAAGCAGCTGGAGCAAATCTTTCTCAGTGGACACGTACTTTAAGAGGGAGGCAGCAGCCTAGGTCTGGCGCAGGTCTTCCCATACAGCATTGTGTCTGGCTTGGTCAAGTGTCCCTGGAGACACCAGGAAACGGGCTGTGAAGGGATCAGGCTGTTTAACTACAAAGAGACTGGCATCTTCGTTTCTGCTTGACACAGTTGGGCCAGCGGCACCTAAATCACACAGGCATCTAAATGACAAAGGACCTGGGCACCATTTCTGTGTCCTTGCTGTGAGAGAAGACTTCCCTGCTACTCATTGGGCAGTTGTCAGTTGAATTGACGTCTCCACTAGCGTGAACCACGGGGCCAGGTTCCACAGACATACAAACCCATGTGTCTGGCTTGTCATAAAAGGGGCTTGAAACCAAGACGGCAACAGACAAACCTACGGACTGCTCTCTCGTCCCACAGCGTGACTCCTAACTGCATCCCGCCGGCCGGGAACACAGAACGGCACTGTCGGAGACGAGCCAAACCCCGCCAGCTGCAGTCACCTCTGGGCATCGGCACACTCAGCACAGCGCACAACCTTTTTATCAGAGTACCCTGTGGGGAATACGCAACCTGTCCTGTGATTTTCCGGATGTGGCAGGACGGTACCAACCGGGATAACCCCCCTGTATCGACTACTCTGGACATTTTTGGTCACTGGGGTTGCAAAGGTGCCCGCAGCGGTGACAGGCCTTTCCCTCTTTGCTCAGAACTGGTGGGGCTGCAGGCTTTGACAGACAGGGACCTGGGATGGCTGGTGAAGACCACGTGAGGTAGCACCTTCTAGAACGTAGTTTGCCCACAGCCCAAGGAAAACCTAGGGTCTTGCTTTATCTTTTTATTTTTTTTGTGTGTGAAACGTTGCTTTTAGTAAGTTTGAGCCGAGTTTGTATTTTAGGTGCCTGGTTTTGCACCTAGCATGTTGCAAAAATATCCTGCCATTATGAGCTGCATAGCTTCAAGAAGTTTGGAGGTGGCCACCACCAAGCCATTATTTACTAGCTGTTTCATAACGAATAGATCATAATCCCCTAAAATTTAGAAGAAGCAACAGCAAAGGTTTTCCCTGTCCTTTGAGCTCGAAGGGCATATGAAACTATCTGAACACGAAGGTTTTTCTGGGGGACCTATAAGTCAGACTCTCCTTTAACAGGTTTTTGTGGAGATGTGCTTACTCCAGACCGAAGACGTGTGCCTCAGAGCACGTCTGTCCCAAGACAACACTGAGCATGTGTTCTTTTTGCTGACAGTGGGAGCTGGGCATACATGTGTAATTCTGTATACGCTGACTGTGCATAACTACACAGATCTGAGAATATTTCCCACAGCCATACCCAGCACGGAGGGCTGCAGAGATTCCAGTTGGGAGCTGAAGGTACATGTCCAGCCCTGCAGAAGACTTCCCTCCATTTTTAGTGTCCTCTCTCATTTTTTCCCTTGCAATCCAAACCATAAACACTTGTGAGCAATAAGTACCTTGTAAAACTGTGTATGTTACACATCTCAGGAAAACAGTACTTGTGGAAAGTCCACAGCCTCCTCTGTGTACACAGCAAGCTCTGTTTTGGGGAGACTCATCTTTCCGGAGTTCAGGCTGCTGTCCTCAAGTAGTTATCTGACACAGGGCAATGAACTGCCCTCTGGGTGAACCTACCGCCTTTCCACTGACAGCAGGCAACCAGCGGAGACCCGATGTCTCCTCCTCTGACGGCTAATGCTCGGGCACCAAGCGTGCACCCCCCGCTAATGTACAGAGACATGCAGGGGGAATGGCAGAAGGGGTGGCCTGATCCCTGGCTCTGCACCCTGGGGAAGCACAGGGGCTAGGTGGAAAGATGTGCAGGAAGGGCAGAGCCCTTCCCTTCGTGCCCGGCTCTGACACCCCTAAAGCAGAGCTGGCAGTGGCACGCAGAATTTGGCTAACACCAGAGCACCGTGTCTACACGTTTGCACTAACAGCTAAATTTCTAGCTATAATCCCTGTGAGGCCTAAAGGAGGTAATTAAAGAGAGGCAGACCTGGGGTGATGTGCTTAAGACACGGCTTTTTGAAGACGTTTCCCCTAACCCAGAAGGAGTAGGCAAGAACTGGTGGATACACTCCAGGAGTCTCCTCTAAGCACCACCAACCACAGCAGTGACGGGGCAGGCCAGCTCTTCGTTAAGCCCAGAGCACCTAACGTGCCCTGGTGCTTCAGAAAATCCCCCAGCTCTCTCTATAAACCTCCCAAAGTGGCACAGGCGCCTTGGGTGCCGCAGACCGAGTTCTGCGTAGACAGCTAAACACGCTGCTGCAGCCTGGCTATGGAAAACAGGATTGCTCAGGCTTGCAAAACAGCGTGAGAACGTGTGAATGAAGGCTGCAGACTTCTTCCTTGTTCCCAGTTTACTCTGGAATAATTGTTTACTTTAGCCAAGCTCTTCCTGATCTATATCCATAGATCAGCATCAGGCTCAGCACTCAGCCCGTGAGGCAGTATCTCCAACATGAAGGCAGACAACAGCGATACGACAGCGCAATTTTCTCCTCAACAACTCTCAACAGCTTTGAGGATGTCGTGACTTTCAGGCACGAGGCAGCACATCGGAGGCTGGTACTGGGTTTGAGTCACTGCCATGCAAGCCTGAGCATCTGGCCAGCTGTTTGGCCCCGAAAGCGCGCTGCCATTTTCCAGGGCAAGCGTGGTTGTTTTGTGGTTTCTATTATTTACCCGCTCAAGAACCCCAGCTTTTATTCTCGGGTTACCTGCCTGCCTCCCACCAGTCTTTCAGGTCTCGTGTTGAGCCGAGAGCGTCCTGGGAATCTCCAGTCGCATCTTGCTGGTCCCAGCCACGTGGCGGGTGCGGGCTCCTGCCTGCGCTTGTTTGATGTTGTGTGACCCACGCGCCGGCTGCCCCTTCCCCGAGACGCTTTCACACCAACAAAGGAGTGACCCGTCTCCCCGGTGCGATCCAGGGGAAGGCTGCACTCAGACACCCTGTCCTGATGAGAGGCTCTGATGCTAATCGCCTGCCTTTGATCCGTCTGCCTTTCAACTCAAACTACCATCTTCTCCCTTGTCGCCCTCCGGGCTCTTCTCCAAATGAAGTCCCCGCGCAGCTGCCAGGGCACATGATAGGAAGTGCCACATCCAAGCAGATCAGAAATCTCAGGCCTTGGCGAGGATTTTCTACAGGTAATTGAGGGCGTTTGCATTTTGCACAAGCAAAATCAGTACCGGTTTGTGCAGCTAAGTACACGGCTGCACCACTGCCTAGTCTGGACATGCAAATCGTCCTTGGTGAGAGCAAGCGCAGCTTTTGGAGAAACAATACAAATCTGAGACCTCAATTTCATGTCTGCCAGCTTCAGAAATCCGGGGTTTACTTTGCTAGCCCAAAACCAAGTAAGAAGTTCAGTCACTAGAAACCAATGCCCATTTCTTGACATCAGTGACCTGTTCGAGACGGGTGAAGCCACGCTCACGGCCCGTGTAGATCCTCCTTTTAAGGCAGGAGGCTTCTTCGAAGTGTAATTTCTGTACGCCAGTACTAGAAATGTTAACATCTGACAGTTATTTTCATCTCACTCAAAGTAAGGATTAAATGAGATCCCCACGGCAGGTTATCTTCATGGTCTGGGGATGAATTTTATTTTGCTCTTTAGTCAGTAGGTTTTAAATAGTTGCTTTGAAATTTGTCCCCTAGATCCACACCAGGTTGGATATCAAACTCATCAGCATTTGGGAGACATTATCCCTAACCAGAATCCAGATCTGACCCTGGACAGAGGCTGTTTTTACTTTTGAAATTCACAGCTGACGACCAGACCCAGGTCTGGGTTTGGATCCAGGTATCCCATAAAGCATCAAAGCACACGGGTCCCCTCTGCTCCGCATAACTCCCCTAACTAGTCTGAAAGAGTTCCTTCCCGGGCATGCTGTTTCTAGGAACAGTATCAGTATATTAGCCTTGTAACTCATTAATGCTAATAGCAGTTGCATAACGCACAGCTGAAATGTGGTTGTACGGTACGCTAAGAACATATCCCAACTCTATGAGGTACGACTGCCAAAGTTTTTAAAGTAGCTTTCCTTCCCATTACTGCTGAATTTATCTTTGACTGTAAATGCTCTGAAGGGGACGATGTTCCAAGGTATCACAAAGTCATGCCTGTGACTCGAGCATAAGCCTCTGCTTAAATGCTGCACGCTTGGCCACAGCCTGGAAAGAGGTATGAGCTCACCGTGCCGTTGCTCTGCCTGCGCAGAACCTCAGGAGACCTCCAGAAGGGCCTTGGTCTCCCCTTGCACCTAAATGACAGGGAGCTAAAGCATCAAAGATGGCACGATGTCCTTTAACCCTGAGGGAGCCCTGAGCACCAAGAGCCAAGGCAGGAGAGAGGGTAGGGAGATCCAGGGCCAACGATGTGCCCAGCTATTTAGAGCGAGTCTCCAAGTCCGCACACGCAGTGAGCCAGCCATCGAGGTCTGGCAGCTGCAGTTATAGGTCACAGAATCGTAGAATCTGTAAGGTTGGAAAAGCCCTCTAAGATCATCGAGTCCAATCATCAACACCGCCCCGCCATGGCTACTAACCCCCGTCCCGCAGTGCCACGGCTACACGCTGTTTGAACCCCCCCAGGGACGGGGACTCCTCCCTCCCTGGGCAGCCTGTCCCCAGGCCTGACCACCCTTTCCAGGAAGACATTTTCCCTCATCTCCAACTTAAACCTCTCCTGGAGCAATTTGAGGCCATTTCCTCTTGTCCTGTCTTGTCACTCGCTTAGGTTAGCCCTGCCAATGAGCATAAAGAGAGCCACGCTGACAAAATGGAAATCTCAACCTTTACCAAAATTGCTAAAGCCTGGTGTGTTGCACACAAGTGCAGAATCCATTTCTTTCGTATTCTGCAGATCTGGTCAGTTCTCGTGACTCAGCGTAGCTGTCTCATCCCGTTGGCTTGCTAGGAGAATGTAACTATGCCCTCTTCAAGGCCCTGTATCTCTTCTGTTGTCACAGTCTCATTTAAATGCTCTTGATTGTCTTGAGATAAACAAGCTTTGGACCATATTTAAAATCTAAGGCCAGCTGTATCCTAGGGCCATCACATAAGGTCCGATGGAGCGCTGTACGTACAGGCTAGACCGAGCCCTTAGTTCCTCTGTTAAGTTGAATAGCAAACAGCTCCCTCCTGCCTGCTCCCTGCCGGCAAAAAGGTGCAGGGTGATTCCCTCGGGGACACTTCTCTGTGTCCTGACCCTCGAGGTGCCAGTGCTCAAACCGACCCTTGCAATCTGGTGACAGGCACCCGAAGAGTCTTCAGCTTTGCTTTCCTTTGAGTCCCGCTTATCTCGCCTGCTTTGTCAGATCCCCTGGCTTCCCCTAGTACCAGGAAAAGAAAGCTTAACAGGGGAAGCTATCCGGGGAAGAAAAAGGGCAGAATTCCTCATCACGCTTTTCTGAGCCACATCCTTGTGCCTTCTGGCAGCTGCTCTCCTCCGGGGCTTTGCTGCTCCCACAGCCAAGGACCACCACACTGCCAGTGAGGGTGGAGCGTCTGCGTGACCAGCTCCCGCTGCGGGCAGTGAGCTTTCCTCCCTGGAGAGTGAGCTGCTTTGCTCCGGGTGAAAGCCAAAGCGCCAGCCAGCCTGTAAACAGCCCAGATGGCGAGGGAGTGAGATGTGGCCCTCAGACACCGATGCAGTGTAGGCAAAGCCAGATGCGGCAGCAACACAGACAACAGACTGGGCCACTCACGGCTGCTCCCAACCTCCCGCCTACGGGGGCCACTCTGGGGGCTCCTGCTGCCGCCGCGGTGCCTGGGAGGGACGTGGGGTTCGCTCTGCCCTCTGTCTCCGGCTGGGCACTGCCTTGCGCAGCCCTCGGAGGGTTCCCCCACGTGTGTACCCAGAGAGGGACACAGAGAGGCTCAGCAGAAGGCGGCTGCCTGGCTCACCAGTCTTTCCCATCCGTGGGGCCCACTTGCTCGCCACCGGGCAGGCTTTTGCTCTAGACGCCAGGGTTTTGCCCGAGCTGCAGAAAGTTGTGTTTAGCTGCCGAAGGTTGCTCCCTCCCGACATCTGTGCCTGCTGCAGCATCACTTCCATTTGGGAATGTGTCCTGCTTGTAGGCGAGAGAAAGGAATGGTGGGGCTGAGTTATGCAGACATGGGGCTGTGGGGGGATGAAGAGTGCTGCTGCAACTTTGAAACAACGGAAAGCATTAAGTAAACCCTAATTCCCTGCTGGCACATATACGCACTCTAAATAAACATTCTAGCTATGTAAATAGCACACAGCTCCTAGGAGCTGGATCACCTGCTGAAATAGCAGGCAGAGGAGTCTGCTGCTCTACAATAGAGGGATCATGTTTGGATAAATTATGCAATTCATTTAAATGCACGCTGTACAGTAACATAATTTTTGGAACCCATATTGTTTGGCCCTCCTGAGCGATTCCCAGAAGTAATTCCTGCGAGAAGCACACACCCAAGCCAGTCAGAATTTCTGGAATGACATTCCAGTTGCTCAACACCTGGTTATGCAGATCGAAGAGAAAACAGAGCGACGCCTTAGCCAGTATAATAGATAAGGGTGTGAGAATTCAACTCGCTGGCTAACACATGAAAGTGTGAATGACCTCGCCCCAAGTCCAGGATTGCTCAAGCCATAGGAGATGTCAGTATCAATACACACATCTTCGTTTATAGTCACAGGACAGCTCTCTTCTCAATGTTTGCTCCTGCCCTCAGATCTTAACCCCAGAACGGAGAGAAAGCGTGACGCTTGCTGAACAACCTGCTTGCAAAGTTCTTTGTTTTTCCAAAGCGACTGCAGAAAAGGATTAATGAAATTCTCTCTTCTATTATTCCACCCAGTGGAAGACCTTCCACCTCTTCAGATAAACTCCCATGCAATTAGAGGGAGGTCGAAGTAACGGGTTCTCTCTTTCCCTCAAGCTGAGACTAGTGGCTCCACTGTATTATCTCCTGTAGAATGACTGGGTGACCTCCCCTGTATGAAGCAGAAAGAGGCCCCTCTCAGTCATAATATCACTGAGTGTATTCACCTTCTTTTTATAAAGCAACAAACAGCTTGAAGCAAATGCCATTTTGCATCTGCGTCCTCAGCATCTATCAGGAACGGGCCAAGAATTCTTATTTTGCATCCATAGCCAGAAGAAAAGATGGGTATTGATAAAGAGCAGTCAATTAATTCACTGACCAGCAGAGTTTGGCAGTTGTAGCCCAAACTCATGGGTTAGGTAGTAGGGGTGAGGGGGAGAGGGGAGTTGCTTGATTTTTTTTCCTCCTCGTCCCAGCTGAGGTGCAGAGACCATTCTGCAAGAGGGAGATGCAAGGAAACAGACGGTGGGTAGGAGCTGGGGATAGGTGCTGGGTGAAGAGGGCACCAAAATCCTCACGCCAGTGACAGCCAGGGAAGCTCTGGAAGGAGTATGAAACCAAGCAGTCTGGTGCAGGCCCAGCACGCATCCTGCAAACCCCTGAGTTGAAACAAAGACCAGAGTTACGTGGTTGCGGGGTAGGTGCTCACATTTCAAGTAAGTGTTTTCTCCTGAGCTAGAGGGAGACCTTCAGCAGCAGTCAGAGCACCAGCTAGGATCCTAACCTGGCTCCTGCATCGATTCAGGTGATTAATCGAACCCTGTAAAGGCAGCTTTGGTAAACAAAGACCTGTGAGTATGAGTAGGCAGGATTAGATGAGAGAAAAGCACAGCGAGTGGTGCCTCTCCCATAGGAAGGGAAGATGCTTGCAACAGATGCTAGTACCCGTCCCAAAAGCACTGAGGAGTCCCTCAGTCGGCAAGCCGGCTTGCAACTCCTCGTTTTCTTTATTAGCAATGAATCAACCCCCCCATTCCCGATCCAGGAAATTCCTAGGGCACATGTTTTTCTTCTGACTTCTCTGTGCTCCAAGGAAGACACAGTGAAGGTGACGAATTAGGAAAGTAGTCTTCTACTCCTCTATCCTTTTTTTTCCTTTTTTTTTTTTTTTTTAGCCTTTCTAACAGCTCCACAATAACCGACACACAAAAAATACATGGGAGCCTCCTGTGACTTGAGACACGAGGTTACACTGGAACGCATCTGGGTGTCTCCAAACTGTGGAACAATGGCTAGATCCTCAAAGACAGTAAGACCCTTAACTCTTGCTGGAAGAGAAGGAAGTTCAAGTATCTGGACCAGCTGTCTAATGTGCTCATCCTGAATACATCAGTGACTTGTCAGGCAGTAAGTGACACATGCCAAGCCTCTTGGTTTCTCACTAAATTCAGCGGGGTTCAGCTTGGCCCAGTATGGACTAGCAAACGGTTCTCTGGAAACACCTGCCTCCAGCGCCAGTGAGATGTGCAGTTCCCTTTCCCAGCTTGCTCCGCAGAATTATCGAGGTTGTCAAGCCCGGCACTCAAAATTCGCAGTGAACCTTCCTTCTGCCAGCTCATACACGTGCTCCGCGTAAGGCCCTCCAGTATGGGCTACACCAGACCATGTCCAGAACTGTCTTTCATGAATTTGCTTCGATTAAAGCCAACGGCCCAGGCTGTTTCTCTGAAGGAAGCCCTGCCTGTTCAGCAGGGAACCACCGGTGAAGTCCACAAAGGTGTTCAGTGAGAGGGCATCTGCGTATGCAAGGTCGGTACTGGTGGCTACAACTATTATTGGGTAAAAAGGAAAAAGGAGGTGGGAACAAACAGTTCTGGGTTCCTTTAAAATATCATCTATCAATAAGCCAAGCTAGTCAGTGAGTAAAGGAATGATCTGAGAAACTACGACTACGATGGCTACGTAATGACAATGTGGAGGAAGGTGTTAATTGTAAGTATGGTTGCAGTATGGCCTGGGAGTCCCAGCGTACTCTAAACTTAGAGATCCTTAAGTCTAGCAGATCCAGCCAGCAAACTCCCCACCGACTCCAGGGACGGCATCATCATCAATTGCTGTAGGCACCTACAGTGTGAAGGTGGGATTTGGCCTTCACCAGAAATCATCCACCTTTTCTTTGAAGAAATGAGCTGGACCTAAACAGATTTCACTCTCTGAAAGATGCCAGAGCTCTGGCCAGGGGAAATCACAGCTGCACAGAGACAGATTTCCACCCATTAATGACGTAGTCCACAGGACACTGGGCTGAGGACAGACTCGTATCAGCCCATCTGCTGCGAAACTCTGACCTTCCCCTTCACACTGCAACCGCAGCTGTCACATGGAGCATGGCTGTGGCTATAGCTTGTGGCAGAGGGACTCCTGCCTGGCTGCCTCGCATGGACTGCACCCCTGCATCGGCACTTCTAACGAAGATCACTTCATTAGGGGGTTCACAGAGTTTCTCACACCTTCTGCAACAGACACGATGGCAATTCAGGTGACATCTAGTTACAGCTGACAGCTTGTATCTGGAGTACCCACTTCCAACCATCCCTTCTTTTGAAGTCCCACCACTGCCAGCAAGCAGTACTGGGACAATCCCTTACTTTCAGAAGGGTCACAGAGGCTGTGAGCACATGGCGGGTAATGATGACTCAGAGGTTGGTTCAAGACAAACACTGCTCTGGTTCCCAACAGATGCAGACAGGTGCCTGGTCATTTGGGCAGCTGGAGGTAGCCAGCGCATGCTCACGTGTGCTCTTGGCCCAGTGTGGTAACACCATCCAGGTAGGAAGCTGTTCAGGTCTCTGGCAGTGTGCGCTGGCAGCCCAGAAAGCCCCCCGTGTCCTGGGCTGCATCAAACCAGTGTGGGCAGCAGGGCCAGGGAGGGGATTCTGCCCCTCTGCCCCGCTCTGCTGAGACCCCCCTGCAGTGCTGCCTCCAGCTCCGGGGGCCCCAGGGCAGGAAGGACATGGAGCTGCTGGAGCGAGGCCAGAGGAGGCCCCGGAGATGCTGCGAGGGCTGGAGCCCCTCTGCTGCGAGGACAGGCTGAGGGAGCTGGGCTTGTCCAGCCTGGAGCAGAGAAGGCTGCGGGGAGCCCTAACTGCGGCCTCCCAGTGCCTGCAGGGGCTGCAGGAAAGCTGGAGAGGGGCTGGTTGCAGGGCAGGGAGGGCCAGGCCAAGGGGGTGGGTTTGAACTGCCAGAGGGGAGCTGGAGCTGAGCTGGGAGGCAGCAATCCTTCCCTGGGAGGGTGCTGAGACCCTGGCACAGGGTGCCCCGAGAAGCTGTGGCTGCCCCTGGCTCCCTGGCAGTGCCCAAGGCCAGGTTGGATGGGGCTTTGGGCAGCCTGGGCTGGTGGGGGTGTCCCTGCCCATGGCGGGGGGGGGGGAACAGATGATCTTTGAGGTCCCTTTCAACCCAAACCATTCTGGGATTCTATGATTTCTCTTGGGAAGAGGCCACGGCCCACTGGAAACGCGTGCTTTTCTGCTTCGTGCTACCCATGGGAATTAAATGTGTTCTGCCTCAGTTTAGCTGTGTCAGAAGTTAAGTAACCATGTTCCTTGGTCTGGGCACCGACCCCAACTTGCAGCCCGCCTTCCCGACTGACATCTGCCCTGCCTGACCCCCATGGTCTTGCCCAGCGATCTGGACTCTGGGCTGACCCTGTTGGCATTATCACAGACAGACGTGAGACACCAAACAGCTAAGGAAACCCCCTCGGCTCAGACTAAAAAGCCCACCCATAGCTTTTCAGTGCTTGTTTGCCAGCTCTCTACCCAGAAGGCAGAGTATGGGACAAATGACCAAGGGTATTCATTTTATCAGACAAACCTATTCCACTGAGAAACATTAAAAATTCCTTTCATTTAAAATTTAGTAAAAGATACGAAGTCAGTAAAAAGGCTTGGGTTTGCCTCAAAACATTGCTGTGCTTATTAGCTGAACGACTGTGCAAGGGAAGCTTCGCTTTAGTATCACTTTGGTTATATATGCTTTCTGGGAATGGCAATGGTTCCTGGGCCATTAAATATTTGTCAGCATGAACAACGCGTTCTCCCTCCTGCTCACCTGCCCTGCTAACGTACTTTCCCTGGGAGATGGAATGTTTGCCATACCAAAAATAGCAACTAAATGAATGAAAGTTCAAGTAGGGCTATAAATAGAAAGGGCACCGAGTTTTCACAGTGCGCACATAAGCTACTTCACACCCACTTCCTTTTGTGTGCCATTAACTCTGAGATCTGAAGTGAAATAACCTTTCTGCACTTTGGAAGAACAAACAGCAACACAATAAAGAGACCAAACTGTTATGAGGAAGTCACTGAAGTGCTGTGTAAGAAAGATGGACAGACTGCTACATATATACAGTGCTGTGCCCCACAGCCGGAGCCGCCAAGTAGTAATACCCGGTTTAAATTGTAGCGATACTCACGTGGGAATTTGGGCCATGGCTGAAGGAAAACCCTCTGGGTGGAATTTCACTCTGCCCGTTCTTCTTTAACAGTCCCTCTCATGCGTGACGTGGAGCTCAGTCCATGGGTACTGCACAGGGGCACCTCCTGGTGGAAACCAGCTTCCCAGGCTGCGGGCAGCAAAACGGGGAGACAAACATTATGATAAGAAGTAAAATACGAAAGAAATGCTAAAAAATAAAAAATAAAGTTCGACTTTTTTTAAAGGACGAAACCCGCTTGCTTTTCACACCCAAGACAGAGCGCACCGGCACTGTCCCATGTAAAGAAACGCCTTTCCATGTGGCCACAAGGTGTGTTCAGGACAGCTGCGGGTGGGAGGCAGAGGGCTACGAAGGCACACGGGGTGGGAAGGTGCCCGGGGAGGCAATTCCCGCTGCAAGACTCCGTCCGTATTAACAAAGCTCACAAACCCTCACGCTACGCTGTATTTTCCCGTGTTTCCCCTGGACTGGCACTGCCTGGAAGTTCTCTCGTGGAAGGCTGTTAACATTCAGTAATTGTCATTGAGATAAAAAACAAATAAACTTGGAAGAAAGTAGCTGAGTCAGGCTAGATGAGATTAGATGGCAAGTTATTATTTCTGGTTCTAGCTGTTGGAAATGGATACCAAACAAAATCTCACTAATAAGAAATTCTTGCCCAAAAGGTAGGCTCATAAAAATGTAACAAGTTCACAGGTTGGGCTGATTTTTGGTTCAGTGTGTGATACGAGATCTGCGTGTATAGAGGGATGCCCTTTTCTCTGTTCATGGAGGTTCTTTGGGGGTTGGCACGCGTAACACTTGGCCTGTTGGGAGTTTCATGCTGTTCCTAGGTGCAAATGTGATAATGAGTAATAGAAGGTATCACAACATGTCTCAATGCGCCTTGTCTTCTGATGAGAACTCCAGACCATTTCTGCACAGCTGTCTGAACACAGCTCCCATCTGATCCTTATCGTTTCACTCCCAGCAATGGAGGTGGCTGTACTTCTTTTTTTTTTAACTTCAAAAACATAGAGGAAACTAGATGGAAACGCTGACAAAACATCTTCCTGCCCTTTCTTCTGAGCAACTGGACATGCTCGATGTGTCCTCTATCGTCTCGTTTAGCTCAGCATGTTTTGCGCTGGGGGCCGGGAGGAGAGGTGACTGCCGCTCACTCGCACTGAACGGGTTGTGCCTGCCGTCCCCTGTTCAATTACTGCTGGTTAACCCTGGGACTAGATTCACCGAGCAGGACTGTCACTACCAGTCCATTTTATCTCTCATCCATCCCAAAACACCCCCAAAGGGAAGCAGCCTGGATGAGAAAGGAACTCTAGTCACGTTTATAAAAGTGCTGCAGTGCGAAGCTGCCTACCCCAGGACTTGCATGACTGTAAGCAACGTGAGCAAGGAACGTGTGCCTGCAGCTAGATTCCTTCACAGAGCAGATCTGCGGACTGATTTTCTCAGTGTGACACCTTCCACCTGCAGAGCATCCATAGGTCCTTTTATTGGCCCTGCTGCTGTTTGTGATTCCAGCAAGACGATGGAACAGCTGACAAAACGGCACTCGGCTCCGCAAACGCTGCCCCGTACGCACTACAGAGAGTCCCAAGGTGGGGCGGTGGCAGAAGTGAAGTCGTGAGCAGTGATGTCCAAGCGCTGGCAACGGCGTTTCTCAATCGGTCTCTTCATGGGAGCCCACCTCGTCCTCTGGGGACAAAGTCCAAGAATCAGCTTGTGCCAGCAAGCAGCACCGGGAGCGTTGCGACTGCTGTCAGTAAAACTCACACCTCCTTTTACTATTTCTGTCTCTCCGCTTCGGTTCTCTGCGTGCATGGGCATGTATTTATGCATTTTTATTTTATTTTCAATGATGTCACAGGCAACCTTTCGATGACTTATGACCCACAACAGGCTAAGTACCGCTGGCTTATGAAACAAGGAAGGGAGAAAAAAGTCTGGAAGAAAGCTGCAATAACATTAATTAAATAAACTCAGCGACCAAAAGGACAGAAGTGGCACGTACTTTCCGCAGCGACCTGCCACGGGTATTTCGGGAGGAGCCAGGGGATCAGGGAGGCTTTCAGAGTACCTAAGAGATTTGGACACAGCAGAATACGTTCCCTCGGGCTGAGCACCTGAAGCCTGAATAGCCACATCAAACATTTTTGGGGCACAGCACACAGCACGGCAATTTGCTGGGGACTGGGCTCTGCCACAGGATATGCTAATACTACACAAGAGGTCTGAACACATCCTTGGAGTAACCACACAAATTTGCATATCCTTCTTCAGAAATGGATTTTATTAGATGGCCTGAACAATTTATTTAGCACCAGTGTGCTTTTATGTCCTCAGCCTACCAGAAAGCTCTATTAGACCATTATGCTGTTGAAAAATAGCCTCTTACGTGTCAGAGGAAGCTATTCCTGAGCCGTTCCCTGCACTTTGAATTGATGGGAGAGGAGTATGTCGTTCCCCAAGAGCATTTCCTACTGATTCACTTGTCTTTAGCATCTGATTTACAGGTCTGATCTTGACTTTTCACCACACCTAGGTCTGCCAGTGACTTCAAGGAATGGGGCTCTGTGGGGCCAGTGTGAAAGTCACCCAATAAAGGTTTTCAAGAGGAAGCTGCTGAATTCATCATCACCGGAATTTACCTAGATCTAAAAGATGCCAACAGGTTCGCTACGGTAAGTATGACAAGCTGCGTCAACGGAAGTGGCATGATGCAATGAAGAAGGACTGTGCAGAATGGCCAACGCGTTTGCAGTGACAATCCTCTGCAGCCCTTGGCAGAGTACTGCGTGGCCACGGCAGGACACCCCTCTTTGCGAAGGAGCTCTGCTACACGTTCTGTGTGGCTTAAGAGGGACTGCAATGTGTGAGATTCCCTGCCGTCTCCTAACGCCCACTCCAAAATGATTCCAGAAGCCGTCGTCTCTAAGAGAAGCCGGAACACACTGAGATTATTTTGTTTCCCCTGCGAAGAATTTGACACAGACACTTACAGAATCCTCAGCTCAAATTAAAGACTCCTTGTTTTAGATGCTCCATAATCACATAAAGCACCAGTTGCCTTTAGATCTGGACAAGAACCAGGACGGTTACAAAGGGCTACAGCAGAGTGCAAAGACCTGCATGCAACGTTGCAGCAAGGGAAAGCACGATCCAGCCCTCCCTCTCCAGGCCATCTTCTAATGGTCTTGGAGAGATGCTGGGAGGCAGCAAGGCTTTGCCCGCTGCATCCTTAGTGCGAGGTACATCCATAGCAGAGAGATCATCTGTGTGGATAAACCTAATGCTGCAGTGATTAATTATAAACATTGCTGCTGTAAGATTCGGAGGGGAAGAAATCTCTTCCTTCTGCTGAGGAGAAACAGAAATGACACCCTTGAATAGCATCATTCGTAGAAACGATTGTGCTTTTTACCCATGGTTCACCTGCCAAGTTCTCTTGTTTGGGAGGAGCCTGCATGTGTTTTGATGTGCAAAGTAGGATAATGCATTATCATTATTAAAGGGCTTACAAATTGGGCAGGCAAGCCCCAGGTGAGAGGTCACTCTGACTGTACAAAAGCAAAGGTTTGAGCTGAGCGAGGAAGCGTGCGTTTGACCGAGAGGATGGGGGAAAAGGTTTTGCTCTGCAAGACTGCAGGTCTGTCTGTCTGTCTGAACAGAAACTAGCTCACAGGTTCCTCTGGGTTTCTCAGTCCGCCTGTTTGTAGAGTGTGTTTAGCAGTGGTGACAACAACAGAATTCATTCCACCCTGAGCTTTTGATAAATCTGGCTGCTGCAGAGAGGAACTGAAAACAAGCTCTTCATACTGTGGGGCTGGGGAGGGGTGACGAGTAGGAGGAAAGCTGTCTGAACAACTAGGAAAGTTTCAGCTGTCCTCCCCACAGGGTGAAGTCCCGGGACGGAGATGGAGCCAGAGTTTCGTTTATTCCAGAGAAGGAGCCCTAGACAGACTGATGGTTGCCCTGGGTATTTGGCCGAAGGGTTATATCATAATGACAGCAACGATACTTGCTTCAAGTATGTCAAGTGTTGTAGCTCAAAGGGACGCCAGGTCCTCAGGAAAAAATACATCGCTGCCGACAGAGAAGACAGCCAGAGCTAACGAATACAGACCGCGGCGCTGTATAATGGGATGTCTCCTTACCAGCTTGGAGCCTGTTGCTGCTCCCCCTGATCTCAGGCTGGTGCTGTGGCAAACACAGGCTTCAACCAGAACGAAACAAAAACGGAAAGAGAATCAACAGCTTGGGTTTCCCAGAAGGCTGAGGAGGGCCTGGTCCAGCACTTCCCAGAAAATAATCTGTAGTATCATCAGCTACGGCGACAGCGCTCTCCATCTCAGAGCAACCTTTTACAGCTACAACTCAACAGCAGTTATACAAGATCCCCACCTTGTATTTTTAAGAAAGAAAAGAAAAAGAACTACCTTTGTACCCACAGGGTTACAGAAAGACATTGAAATGCTTGACCCCTGAATTCTGAAAGATGATTGGCAAATAAAGGCAATCCAAAATATGCAGGCTAAACCACCGCGTCTCATCAAGTTTACACCATCCTTACGAGTTTTTTGAGGGCTTGTGATTTCTGAGCATGAGGGTTTAGTTACGCTGTGCTGGAGTGGCAGGAGTGCCACGCTTCTTGTCTCAGTAATTCCATATCAAATACACCTCACTGCAAAGCGGAGAAATGCAAATGTAACGTGTGATTTGAGACTCCTGACTGAGTCTGCCCCCTTTGTGCACTCTGTAATGCAGACTAATCAGAAACTGCCTTCACTTATCCCCATGCAACACCGTGGACTTCAATCACTGACTTCCAGGAGGCATTTGCACAAGGGCAGTTCAACAGAAAATTCATGGGGGCAGGAAAAGAAGATTGTGGCAGGAAGGGAGCCACTCCCTTTTCTTTTAACTCCCCAGGATTTAGGCCAAAAGGAAGGCAGCATGTTCTGAGCCATAGCAATTCCTACAGCGAAAGCAGCACAGCAGCGGCTGCTCTGCTCAGGCTGCCCATTTCAGAGGAGCATCTCAAAGACACTGCAGGCCTGGGGAGAAAGGGTGGTCACGACAGTTTACATCAGCGTATCAAATCCTCTAGCAACAGAAATATCGGGCTTCGTGTATTTGAAGTGCTTGGAAAAAATGTTTGCGCTGACCTCCCTGCAGGGAGCTGCATCAAGCGGCGTGAGAGGGATTGTTTTCCCCGTGTTCCGAAAGCCACGGGAAAGGAGCCAGCATGTCCCTGTCAGGTCCCTCGGGGACATGCCGCCCTGCGGATCTGACCACCAGGAAGTGCTGGCAGTCCCAGACCCCGCAGCGGCCCAAGCCATGCGCCGGCAGTAGTCGAGACAGGATAATTTGGGATGGCAGCTTAACTTAAGGCCTCCAGAGGAGCCTGCCGTAGACTCAAGCTTTTGATTCATATACTAGCTCCTGCGCTCAGCACTGCCTTAGCCCAAACCCAAGCTGCTTTGTTTAGTTTTTTCCTCCTTCCCTTTGTGAAACTCACTCAGATGTCTTCCTGGAGCAGAAGTTCTTTCCGTACAGTCCCATCAAAGACCTTCCTAAAACTGTCCAGCCTGCATGCAGCACGAGTCTGCCTCCTCCTCACAGTGCCCTGCAGAAGCCCAAAGGGCCCAGAGGATATTGGAAGGTGTTAGGAAAATACAGTTGTGCCACACTTTCTAATGCGGTAACATCTCGAACCCACTTGCAGTCTTAGTCATCCCATTGCTATGACCTCTTTTTTCTTCAGAACTGGGAAAGTCTAAGGTGACACAGCTGGTGAAGGACTTAAAAAGGCTGCAGCAGCAGGAAAGCAGAGACAGATTAGGCCTCTCCTGTGAAGAGACGATGACTGCAGGAACGCTGAAGTGGAGCAGAGAATGCCGTCAGGGAATGACCTGTCACACGAGAAGCAGGCAAAAATAACTGTAACTATTAGACTGCAACTGTGCATCAGAACAGCTTCTCCACACAGGGATTTGGGTCGGCCTGAATGGGCTCACTGGGGCCATCATTATTCACTTTTTTTGTGTGTCATTTACCTGTGGATCTCATTGCCACAGCCTGAGGTGAAAGTAAAAAGTATAAACTGGGTCAAAAATTACCTACAAGAACTCAAAGAGGGACCATCACAGTCTAGTGAACATAATGGTGTGAATGTTTTCTTACTGTATCTGGCTTTTCTCCCCTCATTCACGTTTTCAGTGTCACTTCTGGGCTTGAAGAGGCTTTTTCTTTGGGTTGCCTTTCAGCCGTAGGGCACAATTACATTTCGCAATAATTAAGAGCCAACAATGAGGTGTTAGGATGTGATGAGATGCTTTTCTCCAGAAAGGATATTTCAAGGTACCAGAACGTTCGGCAGAACCACGCATGGTCAGCAAGGGAACATATTGTCCCAAAAAGACAGGCTCAGCCCCAGAAGTGTTTCCTGGGTGTTGCAAAGTTTTGTTCATTGGAGCCTTCTTTATTTTTCAACTTAGTGCGTCACTGTAACTTGGATTTCAAGTACTGCTGATCACTAGGAAGGTATGTGACCACAGCACCATAACGACTGTCCGGGACTCAGAAACTAACAAATATTTGACCACTGCCTCTGCACTGGCATGGTCATTCCCAAAAATGGTCCAGGATATGAACCGCCCGTGTCCAGCCCAGGGGAGAGCTGCTATCTACTGGGTGGTGACAGAGCTTTGAGCGGGGAATGCTGCCCTGTGAAGTCACTCAGATTCATTTATCTCCACTTCCGGCACCCCCACAGAGCAGTTTATAGTTTGTGAAGTACTAAACAAACACCCAAATACATCGTGGTTTTACATCAGTGACAATAACTCTCTTCATGCCCCGCTCCCCATCGCTGTCCTGGGGGTTTGCTGCAACGGGTCTGGCTTTAGGAAGTGATAAGACAGTGAGGAGAGGGTACTGCCCCAGGGCAGAACTCCAAATCCTCCAGACAGGAGAAGGAAGTAGCGTGCCAGAAAACAAGAAAGCCTTGTGAAACCCTCAAGTGTTTCGTCACAGGCAGTTTTGGAAACTACTGCTGTTCTTTTCCACCGCAGAAAGAGAAATCGGGGTGGGGGGGAAGAGCTCACTGCCACAAATCAGACACAATGTGTTAATAATATACTCTCCTGAGCAGCTCGATGCGGTGGACAAGCCTCATCAGTGAGGTGGATGCACTGGACGCAGTTTCACTCAGACTCTGAAAGCCAAGCCGACATTCCGCACACTGCCAAGAGGTTTCTGCCCTGGCCGTGAGGGTAACCGAGGGCGGCTGCAGCCCTGCAGCACTAAGCACGGCTTTCTCCTGCGGTGAGGAGGTCCCACTCCCGCAGAGAAAACGCTAAGGTACATTTTTTTCCTGGGAGGCAGGAAAACGTTCCAACGCGGGCCAGAAGGGTGACAAGCAGGGGATGCAGTACCGGGTTGGCTGTGCTGGGGCGCTGCTTCCCAGCGCAAATCCAAACGGTCCTGGCAAAAGGCAGCGATCCCTGCGCAGGAGGGGAGGGAAAGGCGGCCGAGGGGCGCAGCCTTCCTGGTCAGACCTCATGCACCGAACTGAGGGTGAGCCTCTTGAGCCACAACGATGGGAGGGCATTAGAGAGGGCTTTTACTTTGCATCTACAGAACAATCAAGCAAACCAACAAACCCTAAAACTGTTCATTTCTCCACAGAATGTGAGCGCTTAGGGCTGCAGGCACAAGAAACTGTTTCGTTTTCATCGGAAGGCCACAGAGAATTTTCCACGAATTTCTGGCATGCACTAAGTAACACCAGAATACAAACCAACCCCGTGTTCTCTTCATTTCTAAGCCAGAGATGAGATTGTGGTGGATATCTAGGAACTCCCACAGATAATCTGGGTACTGTGTGTGTCCAACAGCAGTGGCTGGATGTCTAGTTTATTCTGCATCTTCAATGCAAAACCTACACGTTGAGCCGACAGGTAACTTGGTTTTGGGCTGCTGTGTGTGTCAGTGTATTTTGTTTATGCTCTGCCGGACTTGCCAAATGGCTACAGAGCTGTGTGCGTCCCCAGTAATGCCATACAGAGACTATGGGGACCACTGGGCAGGTCAGTGACAGGTGAACGGGTGTCTTCTGACAGAGAAGCGTGCTCTGAAGCATCTTGTTTGACTTTAGAGTCCCAAGACAGAGCTCAAAATTTACCTTGCTTTGTCTCACTGATGGAGAGGTGAGATCCCTTCGCTCCTGCTGGCAGGACGGCGTGTCTGTGTGAGAACAAAACCGAACACAGCGCTCTGACACTTCCCACCAGCTCAGAGGTATGAGTTTCAGAGCCCTTCCACACTGCACAGCAATTCCTCCCTGGTGAAAGCCACTTCCCATGACACCTAACACAACCAAGCCTTGCTCTCTGTGGAACGTGCTGGTGAAATGCGTGCTTTGAAATGACTGAAGCCACTGCAATTCACAGCTGTACTACAGTTAAAGTTGGATTAGCTCAGAGGGCCTAAACGATTTGAGGCTTGAGACAATTTCCTGGCATCGAGGTCCAGGCCTTATCTCCCTGCTCTTCAGCAGAAAAAGATTTCTGGGCATCACTCTGGGACAAATGGACACTTAACAAGTAATCACACAGTGTCATCGCCTGCAACTTGTGAAATCCCAGCTGGGAGAACATTTGAACGACAGACGGTTCATATTCAGATGGTCTCAAACACCAAAATTGCTTCAACTTGTGGATGTTAAAGCACTTCCAGAAGCAATAGAGAAAACCTGGCCCTTGCGGTATGCCCGTAGCATAAAGCCCACAAGAGCAAATTTCAGCTAGCCTTGTCCCATTTTTCCAGCTGATATGACCAGCTCCCACAGAGCTGTGCCTGGGTCGAGAGAAGCAGCAACCAAGAAATCCTTCCTCCTTTCCCATCCAGAGGAAGAAGCTCTGGTAGTGGGGGGCTTGTGTAGCTTGCAGAAGGTAGCAAGGCTGATGCTGCTCTGCAGGCAGCTGGCAGCTTTTCTGCATTCCTTCTGGCCCAACAGCCTGACCAACACGCCAGGTGCTTACCATACCTCCCACCCTCTTCAGCTACAGGGGAGAGAGAAAGAGATGTTGCTAGCAGAAGCCTAAATGAGGATGGGAGACTGAAGTTCAAGGTTCTGTCTCCCCTCACACCTAAGCAAAGATTACGAATCTTTGTTTAATCATTCCCCAGGTGAAAACACGCCGCACAATTACAGGGCCTCTCCCTCCCTGTCGGGACACAGAGAAATACCTGCTCTTGCTGCCTTGACACCTTACAGGTGCTGAGAGTTGCATCACATCTCAGAAGCAAGCACTGAAGCCCTGGCTCCCCTGATGGTATCGTTGCACCAAACAGAAGAGGTGGAGGTGATGTGGAGGAAGGGGGACCCAGACCTGGGAGGTCAGCAGCTCCACCACTGGGAGAGACGGCTCTGGGAGAAATGAGTCACCTGAGATCCAAAACCAGCAGAACAGGACTGGAAGCAGTGCTTTATCTCAGGCAGGTGCCTAGACCAAGGGGCTATAAACTGGGGCTTCTTCTCTTTCCCTCAGTTTTCAGCTGGAGCTGCCCTTTGCCATTCAGCGTTCAGTGGTCTCTGACTTCCCAGCCCGACAGAGCTGTCAGGACCTAGACTGCCGTCACAGCCATCATGCTCCTTGCTCACTGGAAGATAGGCATAACCTGCTCCTTTTACAAATGCGGCACTCTGAGTCTTATCTTCTGGTCTAGCTGTTCCCTTGCACTAGCATCAAGAAGTTGAGCTGAGGAAAAGAATTCAGATGTGTGTGGCCCTGGTTTGAGGGAACATGGTGCAGCTCTTAGCTTAGGGATTGACCCTAAGCACCTCTCTCATCTTACAAAGAGCTGGTGAAACCAAAGCAGAAGTGCTTCAACAGGCAAGTAAGAGATGTGGAAGTGGCTCCCTCTGGGCTAACAGCCTGCTGAGAAACAAGTTCTCAGCACGAACGAGAGGAAGTTTGAGCCTCAGCCTGCAACTCACTACGCACATTTTCTTGAAGGCTGCCCGGCAATCCTTGCAGCTACCAGCTCTTCCCTAGAGTATGCCATTCCCTCTCGGCCATACCAGTATGCTCGTGAATGCAATGGAGACCAGTGACAACAGAATGAAAACAGTGAGATTGACTGCTTTGGAGGCGCCAGAAGCAGCTCACTGGCAGAAGCATTGGCCACCGATACTATTGGTTGCAAAGGCCTTTAGATGTACAGAACCTGCACCTCCTATGTCTGTAGCAACCTTAGCTATCACAAGAACATGTACATGTGCGGTAAGTGCAGTTTTTTCATGCTTTCTTGCAGCTCTCCTGTTTTGGCCTAACTCCTCACACCCTACAGGCAAGGCACGCCTAGCCTTGCAGCATCCAAACTCTTTCACTTCTTTGGGATGCTGAGGTTCAAGACTGAGTTCTAGGAGCAGCCTGCACTGTACAGCAAAGTGGGCTCAGCTCTAGTGCAGAACCCAGAGGAAGATCCTCTGCTACAGCTGCGACAAACTAGATTTAAGAGCCAGAGGTTTGGAAGAAGCCTCCTCCAGGACCAACCAAGCTGAGCTGACAGACCTTTTGACTAGTGTCCAGGGCCTTCTCAGTTCTGACCCCCCGCCCCTTTCCCTCCGGTACGAGTCACAGCACCGCTATACAAAGTTCCTGAAGTATGACTAGAGGAATGGCTCAGTGCTGCGAGACAACCACCGTCCTCCGCCACACTCACTCCTGAGCAGTGCCAAGTGGTAGGATTCACCCCAGAGCTGGTTAGGTCACAAATCTGTCCAAATAGGGCCATTACAAAGGAAGTAGGAAGCTTCATTTATTTGGGTACCTTTGGAAATGGCATGTCTGTACAACCCTCGTTTGGCTGTCTTGTGTGTGTGCATTATGAAACAGCCTCATTACACACACAGGTCATATTTTATTTTTGCCTCCTTTCCTACACAGGACAGGGCCTGCTCTAAGGATGAATCAGAGGAGACGACTATTGTCTGTAGCACCCCAGCTTCAACATCTGCTGAATTTGGACAATAACGTGTAAGTGAAGCAGGCACTGTAGGAAGAGAAAGGATTAGGGCAGCCAGTTGCTGCCCTGAGGACTTGGCAACTTATCCTGTGCCTGCTGAGCAAAGTAACGAACCAGAATTTTTCAGGGTTGCTCACCAAGTATGTGAGCATGCACCCCTTTGCTGAGCGCTGATCTGCACAGCCTGGCACTAGTCCTGCAGAAATGCAGGGAACTCGGTCACTGAAAGGAAATAACATGCTTTTTTTAAGCTCAGTGTTTACCAGCCTCGGTTGAGTCTGTACAACGGGGACCAATGTTTCCGGGTTTTTCAACAAGACACTTGAGAAATACTTTGGTGTCATAGGGATGGAGCACTGAAAAGCTCAAGGAGGATATCATTGTTTGGTCTGCAAGGTACGATTTGAAGAGCGAATTGCAGCAAGGCCTAGAGAGAGGCTCACATGCAAAATGAGAGAACTTCCGCCAAATGTTGGCTCATTGCATCCTTCTGCCACTATAGCTGCATGTCTCTCCCTAGAGAATGAGAACCTGCTTCCAGGATCTGGTACAGGGGCGTGTAAAACCCACCCACGGTTTCATCTAGCATTTTTCCATCAGGAGATCTCAAAGCACTCTGCAGAGGAGAAGCCTGTTATCCTCGCTTTACTGATCCAGACGCTAGGGCACGGGGAGGTGAAAGTCAATGGACAAAATGCCAAACTGGCATCCAATACATCTGGATGGAGATGGAGATTAGAGTCCAGCCCCTGGGCACTGGCGCCCCCTTCTCCCAAGGGCGGTGGCAGGGTTTCCAGCTCTCACAGCACATCTTTCCTTTGCTATTTCAGCCCACAGTCACTATTACTGTGCCCTCTTTCAGGCCTGTTGTTCCCAGTCTCTGTTCTCTTTCGCCAGGCTTCTCCAGGAGAGCCCATTTCTCCATGCCCAGGTACACTAATGAGGAAACCTTCTGCCTCCAGAATCTGTATTCTGGACGATCCCCTTTCGCACAGAGACAATTGGGAAGCTGGGAAGACAATCACCTTCTGAAAGCAGGTCTCAGAGCCCAAGCAGAGGCACCGAAGCATCGCGGATGTATAGGACAGCCAGACCCATTCGCAATTCAGGTCGTTACAACAGCTGAGGAAGGGAGTGTTTTGTTTAGCTGTAGCTATGGTTACAGCAGCCTATAACTGCACACATTTCCGTTTCGGAGCACTCGTGGGGTAATATAAATTTCCTTGATGCCACAGGCCTGTTAAAACGCAATACAGTTATTTAGTGCATTAGTGACATACTGCTCTTCGGCATGGCAGGCTCTATGTGGGCCAGTGTGCAAGGGACGTGTCACCAAAGGTTTATGGGAGGAAGGATGCCTTCTGCTCACCTTCTCAGGAAGGGAATTAGGTAAGAGGTGCTTGACTCCTCAGTTGCCTAAGCACAAGACCTACATTCTCAACACACCGAAACAACCAGCCCCAAGAGAGACTGTGTAAAAGCCCCGTAGAGTTAAGGGCGAACTGCCCGGTGCCTACAGCGTGAAGCTGGTTTAAACGGGGTTTTGAATTGTTTCTTTTTTAGTTGGGGATCAGAAGATGGAATTACCTGAAGCCTTAAAAAACACACACACATAAATGACCAGCCTGGTTTGTGGCTGCTGCCTTTACTCCCTGCGTGTCTCAGCTCGCTACGGAGTGACGCCAAGGCAAACTGCAGAAGCGCAGGGGTGAAGGATGCAGTAAGTAGACTGTAACGACTGTATTACCTTAACGACACATCCAGGCAATGAACTTGATGCAAGCGGATAGGACTTTTCAGTATCTTTGAAGGCCAACTCCTTGAGCAGGTGCAAGGGAGTGGGCGCAGCGTCTGCCCACTGATGTCAGCGGGAACGCCCAGGGCCTTTTGAAGCAGCTCCCGTGTGGAAACGCTCTCCTGCTCCCTCCCTGGGAGCGTGTGAATTCTCAAGAATCTGAGCTGCCTTTTAGCTGCAGAGGTGACTGATTTACACAAAACCGGATAGCAAGAACTTCCTGAGATGACCCTGTTCTGTGAGGAGATTCTAATCTCATGACAAGTTTGTCTAGCCAGATAATGACAGTAATTAGCCAGGAGGCAAGAAGGTGGATCTAGGTATTCTACTTCATGAGTAAGAAGGATGTTTTATGGCAGTGGAGGAGGATGGAAACTGCTAATATCCTTCAAAACGGTGTTGGAAGGAACAGCACACCAGAGAGGACTGTACTTGAGAGGAGAGTCCCCAGCCTGCTCCTCTCCCAAAGTGGAGACGCTCGGAAAGAAAGAGGTCCTTTTCCAGAACAAGCCAGTGCTAAGCCAGTACCAGCATCACCCTTACCATTCCTCCTGTGACACAACTCGGTTTGTCTGCAAAACGGAGTGAGGGACAAAGAGGACTAGTGCAATAAATAAATGTCAGCATTTCGGATATTCAAATGAAACGTGCAGCGGATAAGTGAGGAAATAGAAGAGGCAGGGTCTCAGAAAAGACCATACTCATTCTAGGATGTGATAGGCTGAAAAATACCCTTGCAGTTACCGTGCAGCTTGGTAGGGGCATGCCTGCCACAGCACTAGCAGATTATCACCTGTCCTTATCTCTTGTCGTTTCCAGTCAAATATTTGCAGAATGCTTACACACTGGGTAGATAACAACCCACAGGAATGGAGAGAACAGAATACTTAATTCAAAAGCGCACGGATTTTTTTTCTTTCCCTGGAAAAAAGGGTCTTTATAAGCCAAAGGTGAGCCGTTCCTTGCAAACAGGTAGCTCTGGTGGAATCAAGTGATGCAGTTTTGTCTTTCTGGGGTGCTGCCAGACACCCTGAAATGATAGCGTGGAGAGGAATGTCAGATTTCCCCCTTTCATCATAATGGTTACTTTGAAGCCTAATTACAGCCATTTAAACACCAGCCCATTAGCCATGCTACTGCTGATGGCTGCACCGAACCGCACAGCCAGCCGGGAAGTTCTCTCCCGGAGCTGGCTGGGCGGCTCAGGGGTTACACCGGAGTTTGGAAAGGGTACGAAGCAGCAGCGGGGTCCTGGGCCTGGCAGCCCGCGCCGTGCCTGCTCTAGTGCCATGCGGAGGGCGGGAGCACTGCAGACATGCTGTGGCAGGACCCACCACACGGCCAAACTTCACGTGCCACGAAAGCTGGTCCTAAGCAGGTACAGCAGAGCTTGGCCACTTCGCCGCAGACACTCTGCAGATCGGGGTTCTGTCTAAAGATGGCCACAGCAGTAAATACAACCAGGAGGCAGCACGTCACCTACGGCTCCTCTTGAAAGACAAGCACCCAGAGCCACCGCTGATCCCCAGCTGCTGCGAGATCCTCCGCAGACTGATCCCCACCACTTCTAGCAGCTGTGATGAACGCAAGGCCTGGTCACATTTGGTCGCCCTTTTCTGTTGCAAGACTTGTCCCCTCCATTATGTTTCATATTTCTGTCTCTGTGCACTCCAAAAACCAGGCAGCTAGGCTAAAACCATGAGTGGCCAAGCACTTTGCCTTTTCCCAAGAGAACTTTAATTGGTGAGCCATCTCTAAAACAAAGGCCTAGCACAACAGTGTCCCTTCAACAGTGGAGAAGGCAGAGAGAGCTGAGAACGTTGACTCTCAGTACAACCTCACATAGAATCATAGAATCATTAAGGTTGGAAGAGCCCTCCAGGATCATCCAGTCCAACCGCCCCCCCACCACCTATTCCCCACTAATCCATGTCCCTAAGTACCACATCCAACCTGTCCTTAAACACCCCCAGGGACGGGGACTCCCCCACCTCCCTGGGCAACCCGTTCCAAGGCCCGACCACCCTTTCCGAGGAGAAATTTCTCCTCATCTCCAACCTGAACCTCCCCTGGCCCAACTTCCAGCCGTTGTACACTGTGGCAGTTCAGCTGCTTCCTCACCAACCGAGACACCCCTGCAGCGGAGGCGGTATCCTCCGAGGGCTGGAGCAGAGAGCTTGGGCAGGAATAACAACAGCTGTCCCAAGACAAAGTGTTCCCAGTTGTGAATCAAAGCCCTTACTAAGATCGCGTCATGTCCAGACATGTTTGAGACTTATTCTTGCAGACATAATATGAAGGCAAGGATCCATCCTTTTTCAAGTGCATCTTTTTCTCCCCCCTTCCGCAATGGGAGAGGAAGACAAACCGAAACGGGCACTCGCTGAAAGGTTGGAAACAGGAAGTTCTGTTGAATTTGCACATTCCCTGTTTCTGATGAAAAGTAGGAAATATAAATCACAGCCTTTTACTTCAAGTTTGGCATAAAAATTTGCCTTCAAGGTAATGTCAAATAACAGACTTGACACTGCTTGGAATTAGGCTGATGATATTCAGCGAGAAGTACAAGGCAGAGGCTCAGTTCTGGGAGCATTTAATTTTGTTACATTTCCCCATTCCAATCTCATCTTTGAGAAACCCACAAAAACAGCAGCAGCAGCGAGGTGGTAAATAATGCTATTCTGCAGGATTTTTACCATTAAAATGCATCTTCTCTCTTTCTGCCTCACATCTTCTGAGTGCTGGGGAAAAGCCCTTAATTGAAATATTTTTACAGAACGAAAATCAACTTTTTTTAAAAATCATTGATTTCCCCTCTTTTCCTTTCCTCCCCTTGTGTAATTTGGCCTTGTTTTTAACCTCTTCTGGTCTCCTACTGTTTCCATCTACGAACACTTCTAGTTATACTGGAAATTCACACAAAGACATTCAGATATCCAGAAAAAGTGTTAAGTCAGTTTATGTTGTGAATCTGAAAGAACAAAAGCAACTGTGAACTATAACTATAACAAGTCTTCTAACAAACTCACTTGGCCCTATGTCAGGTGTACGCTTAAAATACTTGGGAAAAAAAGTCTTTTTTTGGCTATGGGTGTTATCTTTTTTACTAAAGTTATTGCGGACAAAACTGCATCTCATTTATCTGACTTATCCACAGATGGAGAGAGATAAAGAAAGGATCCTCCAGCAGAATGATGTTTTTCACATCTAATGCAAGGAAAAAGAGGCTACACTGACTTACTGAGAAATGAAAGGCTACCAGCTGGCACACAACAACCACCTAGATACTTCCTCAGCCAGACTCGGATCACAAGTTAAGCTTTGCTTCACTCTGGCCTCAAGACAGGGCAGGGGAGCAGTTAGCACAAGCAGCACCTGAGTGTAAAGGAGTCTGTTGTTCTTACAGGAGGATGCGGTGACCTCTTGTCACTTTGCGAGCAGTGCTCTTTCCAGAGTGGCCTGCTCCTGCGTTTGAAGTTTAATCTCTGCTTTATTCCCTGCAGAATCAGACCTGATGTTCGGGCAATGACAATCAGTAACGTGGCTTCATGTAAAAATTTCATGAAATTACTCCAAACACGTGACGCTGGCACCCGAAAGCAAGTATTTCACATTACTTCTCTTTAGTTTCCACTTTGTGACATTGACTGTGTTGCACATGCATTTGGGAATCTGTAGTTCTGCAGGAAGGGAAAAAGCCTAGAGCCCTGATTGCCTGCTGTCATGGTAACGGCCATCAACGACTTCGTGGTCTTGAGACAAGAAACTAGCCTGCAATGTGATCTGAACCTCCTTGGAGAGCTGCAAACTATCAGCAAGCCTCACCCGAGCAAAACAGTCTCTCTTATTCTACATGAATTGCCGTATTCTGGCTGTTCTACTCACATTCAAGGGCATCTCAGTTCAGCTGGTCTGTCCGTGCAGCGGTCACAGCTACTCTACGCAGGCGCGGACGTTACTCGAGGCACAGTTGCACGCAGCCTCCTCCGCTGGGACGGCAGATTGCAGACGTCACCACCCCGTAACTCAGCTGCTCTGTCCCCTCTTTCTCAGTCGTCACAGCCACTTCAGGAAGCAGGTCTGCGGTGTGGCTTTGTGAACGCCTGCATCTTCCGAACTGAAAAAGAGGAAAACCTGATTAAATCTTGAGGGACGGGGCCTATACAAGTCCTGTCTAACTACTACCAGCACTTAGGAGCAGCGGTTTCTAAAGACAAAACTGCATTTATGTACGGCTGCACTGTTGGCAAGAAGAGCCTAGTAGTTCTTCCTCATCTCCCCCCTCTAATTCCTCTGAGCATTAACACCTGTAAGACAGTGTCTCCGCTCTGGATCAGCTCAGGAATGTTGATCTGATTTGGCTTTTCAAAACTTAACAAACATGTAAGTGAAAACGTGTTTTGGAAGGGAAGTGCAAATGCCCCTGCCCAGCAAGCCGAAACAGAATGATTCCCACGATTTAAGTAAAACATTGTCACAATCACTGTATAATTGCAGGAAGGCTTGGGCCCAGCGAAAGAGCATTTCCTGAGGTTAACTGGGAACAAGCTGTTCTTTGAGCAGTGGAATTAATGAGTCCTAGTTCACCAGGTACCTCTGTACTTTGTCCCTTAATCTCCCCACCACAAAAACCTCTACCCTTGTGTCAAACATAGATGAAATTAGCCAATGCCTTCAAAAGTTATTAAGAAGAGACTGACAAATGATGAGACGGATCATCTAATCGTGCAGGCTCACCTCCAGAGTCCAAGGTGAAAATCACCCATACAGCTTCTGCCCAGCCCAGCAATTATCACTGCTCACAGTAAATAGCAACAGAATATAAACAACGTAAATTCATTTGGATGCAACTGTTACACTGGTGTTCCATGCACCATTATAATTCATGTTGTTGGGGCTATAATAATTCCATGATTGATTTTAATAACTGTTCCCCTTAGTGATACAGGATCTATGAACATCTGCCTTGTTAAGGCTAATAAAGGAGATTATGGACAAAGAGGAAAAAGGACACAAGTTTTAGAAC
The DNA here is from genome assembly GCA_013399095.1 of Psophia crepitans. Taxonomy (NCBI): domain Eukaryota; kingdom Metazoa; phylum Chordata; class Aves; order Gruiformes; family Psophiidae; genus Psophia; species Psophia crepitans. Next base: position 137,575 of record VWZZ01001863.1, read on the forward strand.
TAAACAGCAGAGGAGTTCCTGTGTCTGGCCACCTGTATAAGACACAATCAAACCCTCATTACAAGTGGCAAGTGGGTCTTCCCTTGTCTCACAGCGAGGCATTGTACAAACAGCTAAGTGAGATGAGTCCCAGGCAGTCTCACCCAGCAATTGTTCCATCCCTGAAACTCCAACTAAAACAGACCCACTCAAAATGAGATTTTTTCCCCAAAGAATTTGCCCAGCTCACATTCAGGAAACATCTAGATCATGAGCACTGCAATGCAGGTATGATGGCAGGGAGCAATTTTAATGATCTGCCTAGCAGACCCACGAAAGCCCGAATATATCTGAAAAAGTTTCCTCCTACACTATGATTCCACCTCCTGAATGGGAAACCACCGTTTTGCGTTCCTTTTCTACCGGTGGTTGCTCAGAGGGCTTGTTTCACAGGATTCGTATTTTCTTTTCTGCTTCTTTTCTTTTTTTTTTTTTTAATTAAGGTTGGCAGAGACCTCCAGGATCATCCAGTCCAACCGTCCCCCCACCTCCTATTCCCCACTAAACCATGTCCCTAAGTACCACATCCAACCTGTCCTTAAACACCCCCAGGGACAGGGATGCCCCCACCTCCCTGGGCAACCCGTTCCAAGGCCCGACCACCCTTTCGGAGAAGAAATTTCTCCTCATCTCCAACCTGAACCTCCCCTGGCCCAACTTGTGGCCGTTCCCTCTTGCCCTCGTTTTAACAAACCCCCTGCGTGTTCATACTCTTCCTTTTAATGTGCATCTACTCACTCCCATTTATGCATTGCTATGGAGATGGCTGTCACGAATCGTGACCTCAAGAAGAGAATGCGTATGAGCAGATGGCCATCGGTCTGTCCATTCCTGTAGCCATTGCACAAGCAAATTTCTAAGACTTTTGCACAGTTTTGGAGTGCTGGACCAAGTGTCTACAGCTAATGTCGCTGAACAGTCCACTTATCAAGAGGCTGATTTAAAAGTGCATTCCTGAGCTAAGGAAAACGTTCCCTTCTGTATATATTCCATATGAAGACCCTGAGTGTTTGTTCTGCCCAACCCTAGCCACGTTAGCAGAACCTTCTGCCCTGGTACAAGCACAGGCAAACCCTGGGGCTGTGCACGGTGCAGCTGGCCGTGGCCTCCCCTGCTGTAAGCCCCTGCCACACGCTGCAGTCGGGCCTGAGTCAAAGCACGTGGATTACAACTGGGCCTCCCGATGCTTGCCTGAGGTGTGCGTGCCCTCCCCCTGCCAAAGGGAATGAAAACAACGTTGGATTCCCAGCAAGGAACGCTGCCCTAACACAGATCAGTCTGTGTGCATGCAGAATTACAGCAAGCCGGGCCATGGGTCCTCCTCCAAGCCTCCTTTGTTGGCCTGAGTGTTGCAATTCCCTTTTCATGTCACCCATGTAAGTGTTTATGCTGATGGCTTAAGTAAAGGCATGCCAGAATAAAGGGCATGTTTACAGTGCCCAGATGGGAAGAGCCCTGAGTGCTCCAGAGGATGAAGGTAAGGAAATAGTAAGGTTTATCACATGAAAGAGCACAAAGTGAGGAATGCTGGTTCGGACCACGTTCCCCTGTGCAACCACTTAGGTGTCTTTACAGAGGGGGAGACAGTCTTTCCAGTGCAAAGGAGCAAAAAAGGGCAGTTCTAAGGGTGAGAAATTCAGCTGCAGATCAGAAACCAACACTTGGAAGCAGAGGTAACCTGCTCCTGTTTGGCAGTACAGCCTCTGCGAGTAACAGCCTCTGCGAGCAGCAGCCTCCTTGGCACACAGGCATTAGGAACACTCGCTGTGTTGCTCTAGCTCTCTCCACCCTCATCCGTCTCCTCTCCCAGGAAAGAGCTTCCAGGACAAAGATTCTTAATCCTATTTTACAGACAGGGAAACTGAGGCAGCAGCCAAGGAAGCTGAAAGGAAACGTGCTGCCCCAAGCAGCAATCCCTGTGCCAGCCACTGGGGCCAGCAGCCTCATTTCCTCTCCTCCAGAAGGGTTTTGTGCACGGAAAACCACGAGCACAAACGAGCAGCGCTCCTCACAAGTCCCAGGAGAGAGGATGCTTGGATTTTTCACTCCCAGACGATGCCGCAGCCCAAAGACACACAGCAGTCTTTGGAAGAAGCCTAACAAAGTTAATGAAGCCAGCTACATCTGTGATCTTTATCCAAGTCCCTCTGATCTCCCCACACAGCTGCAGGGCCAAGACAGCCCTGTCTGCGGGGATGGCGTGCGCCTCCGCCGTGCCCTCTGCGGGCGAGCCCCCGCCTGCCAGCCAGCGGAGGGCAAGGAGCAGGAAAGTGGGCAGGGCTGCATCGCGCCCTGCCACGGCAGCCTCCGCGCAGCTGGCCTGCCTCCCCGCTTCTGACCCGCCACGGAGAGCCCAAACCAAATTCCAAACCATGCCTGCCTCGCAGCCATTGCAAATGGAGCCCTTCACGTCACTAGGCCTGCGCACTGGTGAGAGGTCTGTAAAGAAGTTCAGCTGCTCTACGGTTCCCTTGTTACCGTTTGCTTACAAATTCTTAGCGGTTATACATTTAAAATCCTAAACTTCTTGCAGTCGCTACTGCAAATGTGGTTTCTGCAGATTTATAAGTTTCCATTTTTCCAAGGAAAACACATGCTGATTAGTTCAGGAAAAGCAAACAGATTTTTTTTTTCCCTTTCTGAACTTTCAACCAACAGAGCAAAACGTTTCACCGGACCTCCCTGGTGAACTTTGTGTTAGCTGAGTAACAGATCAGGCCCTCATTCCCCTCTCTGAACCCCATCGGCCATAACACACCCTTGAGGGCAATGTCCCCCGCTGAGCGTCACAGACTCCCTCTGCAAGGTACAGCACGGGGACACATGATTTTGGGTGACTGATGACTGATGTGGTCATACGGTTGGTTCAGAGAGGACAACAAGGAGGCAAGAAATGCTCATAAAGCAACATGCTGCTGTGGGAAAATGTGGCTTAGCATTGATCTGGCTTGCGCTGAACTATTTCAGGTTGGTGCAAGTGAGATGGGGTAGTCTGAGTTGCATCCCTGCATCCTTCTCATGCTATAGTTTGTTGGAAATTTATGTTACATAAATAAACAGCAGCTGTTGGACTTGATTTGGGAGACAAGAAAAGTGCAATTATTTTTCGAGGGAGACAGACTTGCTTGTCAAAGCATCCTCCCCAGGTCGCATCCTGCCACAGGCCCAACCAGACCAGGACAGCCGCATCGGTTTGCTCCAACTCAGTTTGGCGTGTTCAGTCTCCAGAGGCCTGAACAGGGCTGGACTGATGTAGGTGTTGACAAAAATTACCGCGCCTTTTTTCCCCTTAAGGAGCCGGACACCCTTGTTTATCCCGATCTCCGATGTTAAGGCAGTTGGCTTGCAGACTCCTTTGAGGGTACAGCGCAGACTGTATCTTTCTAGCATTGTTTTGATCATCTCTCTGATTTCCGAGTCTCCAGCATGTTATGCCCCTACAATAATTTCCCTGCAGACAGACCCTCTGAGCTTTCAGTTTCCCACGTGCCAGAGGCCCCACAGCAGGACGGTGAATACATGCTAGAGAGGCCATGCAGCCAAGAGAGAACAACCTGCCTCCAAAATCTGCATCCGAAGGAAACAAGTGGGTTCACACAACAGGTGCCCTGGTCCCAAATAGAGCTTCAAGAGATGATCATAATAAAAGTACCAGATAGCACCTAATTGCTAGAAATACAAACACACAGGCAAGCGCCTGTGTCAGGATGCGAGAACTGATGGAAAAAAAGAAAATGGAAAAATGCCATTTCTTCAGGCTGAAGGGAGAGAGAAGCAGCTCTTGACTTCCCTGTGCTAGCAGTGCTGAGCTGTGCCTCGCAGCGTGTCCCAGCCGAGGATCCGCGGAGCAGCTCAGCCAGCATGCTTAACCAGATTTTCCACCACACCTCTGGGCTGCAGCACACCGTCATTATATCATGCATACCTGAAATATCTCAGCAAAGCTGGGATAAAGGAACCAAGGGACTTGTTTCTGACTTTGCTCACTCTAGCTAGCAACAGCTCTGGGTGGATTCTGGGGGGGCTGTTCTGGAGGGGTGAGCCCACCCAGTTCCCAGCACACAGGAAGACTGGCATCTGGGGGGGGTAGCACCTCCCTGCTGTCTCCATCCATAAGTGAGCCTGAGCATCCACAGAACTGAACCATTAAGGGGCACGAAAGTGTCCAGGTCGTTACCGTGCACACAGGGCCCTCCCTTAACTGGGTTCAGATGAGTCACGGCTGCATATGTGTGTGCAGGAAAGTGCATGCGTGTGTACCGATACACACATGTACTACTGCTTAATTCCCCCCTGCAGACAGATTTCAGATTCAGAAGGAGGGTAAAAAAAAACAAACCTGGACAAATGCAGAGTCCTTGGCCAGCGCGGAATGTACTGGGCTTGGGGAAGTGAAACCGCAACAAAAAATATACGGTGAGTTGAGTGCAACTTGAGAGTTAGCCTGGGTACCGTGCAGCCTTGGGTAAGTTCCAGCGAGACCAAGCCCACCTCTTGCGCACATGCCCGCACTAAAACAAGAATACACGGCCTGCTCACTCTGTCACCCGTGTGCTGACTGGCCCCTCACTTCACAATGTTCTTCCATCATTCCTGAAAAAGTTCAGGTTCTTCCCATTCCTGGAGAAAGGGCCTGGGGATTTCTGAGCCCACTCTTTGCCCAGCCCGAGTCGCCGGTCTTATTCTCCCAAGACCCACACAACCACCCCGATGGAAGAGCATGGCTATCAGGAGATAACGCCTTGCACTTTACTCAGTCCTTTCTCCTGAGTAGTACCTTCTCCTGTAAATAGACAAAGGAGGGAGGGAAAAAAGGAAGCCAAGCAATTCCTTCAGTGCCTCGCAGAATGTTAATATTCCCAGAAAATGCGCTTGGTGCTAGTTTGAGCCAAATGAGACGGTTTGCTTGACTGGGACCAAAGCCTTACTTCGACCTGCAGCTGGGCTGTCACAGTGCCTTTCCATCTCCTTTTCGCGGGACATTCAGACCAGCTGTAGCTGTCTGGTCGCAGCGCTGTAAGAAACGCAGCCTGGCTGCACAGCTCTGCCCTCAGAGCAGAGCGAGGTCAGGCAGTACCACAGCAACACTGCCACATCTGGATTAGCGCAGCGGAAACTAAATGCTTTGGCATCTCCAAGTGGAACTTGCTGGTGCACAAAGCACCATTCTCCTCCCATTTCTCCAAGTTTAAGCAAGCACAAAAGCACAGCTTATAGGACCGAAATCATTTGCCCTCGGTGCCTGAGCAGCCTCGTGCTGACACGCAGAGGTATCGTTCCTGACTCTGCCCATCTCTTTAGTCTCCACCTCTCCACTATCGTAAGCCTTTTCCGTGGGGCGGCCTTACAGCACTTGTTATTGCTCCACCTTGGATGTACTTGTCAGGTGGCTTCAGCAAGATCCTACCAACCCTATTTCTGCTTTCCCCGCTTGTCAGTGCCATTCAGCTGTGGCTCCGAGTCCTGACATATTTCCTCCACACCCAGACTCGCAGCAGTTCTCCACTGTCTCCTACTGAAACCAAGAGCCTGTTTGTATCCTGCTTCTGTCCTCCCGGCGGGGCTTGCCCCGCTCACTCACCTCACTCCTGAAGTACGCCTTCAGAAAACCCCAGGGATGTGCACACAGGCATAATCACAGGGGAAAGGAAGAACAAACGAACACCAGGACTCAGTACAGCACAAACCGCCCCGGTAAACCCAGACTGCTCCAACACAAGCACAGTTATCTACCTGTACTGTCCTGCCTCCCCAACAGAGAAAAAGAACTGCGTAAATCCTTGACAATACTTGCAATTGAGAGCTCTGGCCTTTGCAGCAATTACGCTGTATATTTAGTTACTAACCGGTAGCTGTTAGGCACTTACGCTGGAGAGGAGTAGAGCTGCCAGACCTCGCTGTCTCTTACAGCGGTGAAACATTACTGAGTTCGCAAGAGGCGACGGGACCAGATCCGCAGTTGCAGAGCGGCATTTTCAGAAGTCTTCAGCACGGGCCCAACTCTGCCCTGTTGAGGGAAAACACCACAGTTAGCGACAGCAGCGTGTGCTCCAGGCTTTGGGAAATTAACCACAGATTTCAGAAGGACTTCCTCGTCTTCTGTCACCCGTGAAACTTGGACCAAACGATGTGGTTACACGGCACCTGTATTTTGACTTAAAGGATCCCAAACTATTTATAGTTACTTGCGTTTTCTTTTGAGGTGTGTTCGGGTGGATAAGCAGCAAGGACAATGCTGTACACCTAGGTCACCTTACTGTAAGCAAAGATAGCTTCAAATCACGTGCAGCACCGAGTGAATGAGTGGGTAGGCACCTGCGCGTGCATATTTGGTGTTCTGTCCCCACTGGGCAGCCTGGAGAACTCTCACCTCGCAGCAGCCGTTCCCCTGCGTTCTCAGCCAAATGAAAACTCAGCCAGAGAGAAAACCCCAGGTCAAGCAAAATGTCTTCTACTCAGAACAAAACATTCCGTTTCTTTCAGTGATCTCTTTGTTTTACAAGAAATAAAAAAAAGATTTGGTAAAAATTAAATTGTCATTTTTAGAATAAATAAAAGATTTTTGGACTGAACAGAGTGAAATCAGATCTTTCAGCAACATTTCTTTCTTCTTGGACTAATTTCACGGATGTGCCGTTCTGATCAGACGAAAGCAGAGCAGCACGCTTCGTATTAAACTCTCTCTTTACCTCTAAAGCAAACACACAAGCCTTCAGATCACACCCAGCGTTTCGCATACCTGAACCTTCTCACGTGACCTTCAGTATCTCCTGCAGCCACACGTGTTAACAGCAGGAAGGTCACTCAGGGTCCTCGCTGCACACTGTGTCGGCCATACCCGGTACAGGGCTCACGCCAGGCGGGTCAGGAAGACCAGCAAAGACCAGCGCAGAGCATCCCTTTGCTGACAGTGACGGCTGCCGTTTCGCAAACTCCCAAAGAGAGCCCTCACTCTAAGAAGTTTCTCCCGTCTCAGGTCAATGAAAAAGCACTGGCAATAGCCATGCACAGTTCAGGCATGGAACAAGAAGTTCCTGATCACACAGTCTCAGGCTGTGGTTCCTCACTGCCCAGCCAGAAGGGCCACATCAGACTAAACTTCTGAGTTCTGCTCCATGTGCCACCAATCCGACACGGACAGAAATCCCAAATGGCACCTCTAATATTGTACAGCAAGGGAAAAACCGAATGAGAAGACCCCAACCCCTTCCTTCTTCACCACAGGCTTTCCAAAGCAGTCCTCAACCACCTCTTAAATCCCTCTACCTCCAACACCCCAACAGCTGCTCTTAAAGCTAAATCCGTTCCCAAAGGCACCCTGGACCCCTGACAGTGGAGACAGCCTTTTTGCTTGGCTATTTACTAAAAGACGATGAAGACCCAGAAGGGCAAAGTCACTTCTGTGTCTGTTAACTGAGTCAGGGTGACAGCCAGAGCAGTGGGCAGGTCAGGTCCGCGGGCAGGACACAGTAGGTCCCACAAATTACCAGGGTTTCCCTAGTTTGTCCCTCCTTTTCTGCTGGGAACTGGCATCCAGGTAGAATGTGAGGCCTCTGGACATTTGCCCAGGATTTCTAGATGTCCTGCAGATGAGTCAGGGCATTAGATCTCCAGAAATCACAGCCGTGTCTGCAACACATGTACAGACCACCAGCTAGACGATCTATTTCTGAGTCACGATGAGAGACAGTATCTGGTTTATTTATTTGGGTCTCATTTGGGTGCTGTGCTCTTTGAAAAAGGCAGGCTGCCCGGAGGACTGGCTTGACAGCTAGACCCCAAAGCAAAGGAAGGGAGGTTTTGCTTTTCCTGTGGGGCAGAAGGGGTGCGCAGTTTGTTGCCCTCCAGAGCCAGTGCGTGGGCAGAAGGCAAGCCCTGCGAGGACAGATGTCTGTGCATCGGGGCAAGGTGTCATTGCCGTTACTCCCCGTGCCTGTATGGTATGCTACAAACATGGGAGTTGGTGTGAAACCAGCAGCAAGTCTGAGTATTTTGAAATCTCTGTTGCTCCTCTGAAGATGCATTTCAGGCAAACACGGGCTCCGAGGCTTTGGACCATCTGCTCCAGCGCGGGGGAGGCGATGGAGGGAGCAGGGAGAAGGGCTCCGGAGCACAAGGCATGGAGGGGCAGCAGGGGGAAGCGGAGCTTGCTGGAGTTGGCTTTCAACAGCTGTGTTGAGAACGGCTTGGGACAGGAATGGTTGTTTGACCCGACTATCTCTGGCACAGCCCTGACTCATGGCATTGCACTTCAGCAACATTCCTTTCCACACAGACAGCATTCACACAGTAATAACAACACAACAGCCTCAGCTGTGACTGTTGCAGGATCAATACAGGTAGCTGACCCCTCCAGCCATCAGCCACAGAAAGCAGGGTATGTCACAGCCTTTCCAAGGTACAGCTCTTCTACCAGAGAAAGGCAGAAACTTCTGCAGCACTTTGCTCAGTCTCTTCCCTGCCTTGAGCAAGCTGGGCCTTCCAAAGACTGCAGCTATTCTAACACAACACGTGGCGGCAAACCTCCTGTCTCCCGGTCTGAATTAGCCAACCTGTGAAAGACACTTGATGCCCAAAGGACAGTAATTTGCTTACAATGATCCAAGCATCGCAAATGGGTTGATAGCAGCACTGCCCCCTATTCCTCCATGACTGAATTTTCTAAGTAGCTTGGGATGCAAAAGGAGTTAGGCGCTATCTTCCCTTCAGTGCCAGCAATTCAGCAGGTATTGGGCAACCGAACCCTTCAGAGTACCCAGCGTTGGATGTGTTGGAAAATCTTACCGCAGGGCTTCCTCTCCATCTGTAATTCACCGATGGAAACAAACGCTGGGATTTCTGCCCTCCTTCCTTTGGAGGCAAGCTAGATACAGCACGAGGACAGCAACCCATCCGCTGCCGCCTGATGTCTGGTTGTGCCTCTATCCCCCCGGCTGGATGAAGTCCCTGGCTGCGCAGCACTTTACTGGGTGCTTGCAGAGTGCAGGGACCACAAGAAAAGTCCAGGACTGTGCCTCTAACGGTATCTGAAAGAAAGGGGAGCGGGATGGCACCCGTACGGAGCACGGGCCAAAGAGCCTACACTGTTTGGTTTCTGCCATCGAGTGTCTCAGGGTCAGCTTCAGAGGGAGGCTGTACTTTAACCTTTGTAGTCAGCACCTTTCACTGGAGCTCTCCTTTCACTGGCTCTTTGATTTTAAAGCCATTTATACTCCAAGCCAATCCGTACTAAAAATAGGATTCCTTACTAAGAATGGCACTGGCATTACTCACTTTCTGCTACGTTCTCATCTCACGCTATATTGCCACACCTCCGGCTGGAGGAGTGTGCTGCAGTAATCATCCACAACTATGTGCTTCTGTGAGCAGGTTTTGAACCTTTGCCATCCTTTGGAAGCTCCCACTGTTTTTTCTTTCATGTGCTAATACAGTTCAGTGGCTTATCTCCTTCACCATCCTTGGGGCGCACCTCTTTGCAGACTGTATACTGGCAACCCAACCAAGTGGGAAAACACACAGGAGATACAGCCGTCCCCCTTGCAATTCAGGCCAATCTGCAGTTCTCAGCTGAAGGGGATGCTGTTCTTACTTGCATTTGGGAAGAAACAATTTGCTCTCCCTGGAAGCTACTGCATCCTTTGGCTCTGACTGCCAGCTCCTCCACTCAAACTGCTCATCAATTACTAGCAAGGAGGCTCTTGGGCTTTCCTCGTGGGAGGTACGCTCTTCCAGCTCAGTTTTACCAGATGCTAAGCATTTCTGCAGGGTATCGCTCCTCCTCAACGTGTCTGGAAAGTGAAGGGTGTGGGAGGTGGGACATACCTCTGGCCAGGTCTAGCTGTGTAGTTAAATGAATCCTATACGGGGTTTTGTTTTCTTTTTCAGCACTTTCTTGAGTTTTGCACACCACTTTCAAGTGCAGGAACATGTTTCCTCCTGTGGTCCATGTCAGAGGTGCAGCCAGTGCCAGAGCTGACTGTCATTTATTTGCTCTGATAAGGGGTTAAATATGCACAGGTAAACCTGGGCGTATGTTCATAATGCAGGTGGCAGTGATACTTTAAAGGAGGCATCTTTCTTTGTTCCCTTAATGATTCATTCATTGGGAGTGTGGGAATTAACCTATATAAATTTTTGCTACTAAGTAGATACACCTAGATCCTGAAATAGTGGATGGGTGAGAACCAGTTACAGACACTCTACACTTTGTCCTTGTAGCACAGAGAAACAAACCCACAATGGTAGGCTGGGAATAAATGCCTGCACGGCATTTCTCACGGCAAGTTCTCTCCACCTCCTGTTTTCCGGTGGCTCGCCAAAAATCCTACAGGGATTCAGCAGACACCTCTGAAAAAGGCCTGACTTGACTGAGACCTTCAGCTGGGCTCTCTCTTCAGGGGGCTCAACTCTGACAGCTGGAAAGGCACATGGGTGTAACTGGTGTGGCTTGGACTCGGTAACGAGCACAGGCAGCCACACTTTGGTTGCACCAGCACGGGGAAGCAGGTGTGAGATTGCATCAGGAAGCCAATATGAAAAGGGAGGCTGGCTTGCCAAGCCTGGCTTCGTGCCCCCTCTGTAAGCTGTAGCTTACACTCATCAGCTGGGAGGTGGAGAAGAACCAGATTTGTATGTAGGGCACCTCGCTAACGGAGAATCCATCTCCCTGTCACCGAGCTAGAGGAGGAAAGAAATCTTTCTGAGAAGCTGCGGAGAGTGGGCCAAAATCTCCAGATTAACTCTTGCATTCCTAGAATTTTCTGGTTTTATTGGGTGAACCTTTAAGGCTCAATGAACAAGAGTTGATCCTCTAAGATTCTTTACAGAGTACAGATCGATCCTGGTTTATCCACTGGAAGTTATAAGTTACATTAGCATCCGAGGAGCTGCGGGGGCTGATGGAAGCACGAGGCGATGGTCAATGCCCTGTTGCTGGTTTCCTATAGCTTGGAAAGGAGGTCACATAGCGCTATTGTTGCCAGTGCGATGAGGTCTTGGTTGCTTAATCTCTTCAAGGTAGGCTCTGTAGGGTGAGGTAACACCCCAGACACAGCAAAACCTGCCTGCATCTTGCAGGCACCTCCAGCCAACCTTCCCCTCACAGCAACAGCCAAGAGCACACCGCTTCGGACAAAATGCGGGAAGAGCTTCGAGAGCACAAGCCTGAAGGAGGCAGCAGAGAGGTCCAGGAGGGGCATCACCATCACACTGCAGATGGACCAGGACATTAGAGCCGTGCTAATACTGTGATGGCGTCCTTAACGGTCACACGCGACTCACAAAGGTTAGAAATCAGCATACAGAGCTGAGTCTCACGGGAGAGCCGGCAACTGTCAGGAGTTTGTCTGTGCCGGGAATGACCTCCCCACTTAGCCGTGCTGATTCTCCGAGACGGCATAGTCCATTTCACAGATCTGACAAAGGACAGTGAGAAGAGGATGCTCAAAGGTGTGAAGCACCACCAATCTCAGCTGTCTAAGGAAGGGAAAGCAGAGGGTTAGGGGTTCCCGGGGAAAACACACCACAACTCCCAGCTCAGAAGGGCACATGTATTGGGGGGAACAGCTATTCACACACGCTGGTACCACACTGCCTACAGGACAGAGACTGCAGCACGGAGGAACGAGAGGTACCAGGAGGCTATACTTCAGGCAGGATGAACCCTCCCTGGCAGGGCAGCGCAGAGAAAAACAACCACCTCCAGTGGCTCCCTCCTGCCCAGTGCCCTGGCATTGTGCTCCGTGGCCCCAATCACATCAGCCAGGCCTCTGAGCTGCAATTAGCCACAGCAGTGTATCTGTGGGCTGCGAGTGAGTGTCCCCTGGGAGACAGACACACCGCACCAGGTCACGGCGGAAGGCATGTAGGCACAGCAACCCAATGCAAAGCACTCTCTTGTGTGGCATATCCTGTTTCTCCCCAAGACATGTACAAGGTCATCAGCTTAGCCACGCTCGTGGGTGATACCATCTGTTTAATCAATGTTCTCTGTGCTACGAAGCCATCCCAGATGCTTTGCATTGGAAATGGCTTTTCCAATAGTAATTAGCAAGGTAGGGGGGTGAAGCAGCAATTGTCAGGCTTCTTTTTGCACAGGTCACAGCATTGGTATCGAACTACCCCCCCCAAGCCCTGCTTCCTCCTCCCCTGGTAACTGTGCAAGCCTCCCTGCACTCGCTTTGGGAGCTGCGCAGAGGCATATTTCATAAACAGGCCTGAAGGTTTGTCTGCTGCCTGTCCTACTTCCTCCAGAGCACCTGAGATCAGCTGGGCTGGAACGTCTGCCCATATTACACTCCCGTGCTGCCTGGACGGGAGATGGAAACTCACCTGCTGAGGTGGACGACGGCTTCTCGCTCGGGGTCTCGGGCTGCCAGCTTACACCATGTTACAGTTGGCAGACGGGCCTCCCAAATCACGACGTTGACTAAAAATCAGGAGAGGAAATAAAGTAAGTCTTGCTATTTTCAAAAGTCATTAGGGTAACATTTACTTCATACACTGAACTTCATCCCTTCTGGCCCTATGGGCGGGCCATAAATGTCTTTGTTCAAAATAGGTGTGTGAAAGTTTGGGTTCTCAGGCCGTGCCTCCTTGCCGGGAGCCAGTCCTTTGTGCAACACACCACTAAGCACCTCTGGCCGCTGGACCCCTGAAGGAACTGCTTCATCTAGTCCTCCACAGTACCTGGCAATTGTAGATACTTAGATTTGATGTGCATGCGTACAAATACATGATAGAAAATACTTTAAGCTCCTCCAAAGCTTCATACTGAAACATTGCTAATATAAAAGACCAAAAGCTACAACTGTTTCCTCCTTGAAGCACCATCCCTGATGGAAAGGTTCACAGCGAAGCCACGAGCGTTGATAACCCTGCACAAAGCAGTGGGCCCAAGACATCGGCCTTTCTGAAAGGCCAGAGTGCTTTCCATGAAGTTATCTGTATCATCAGCTGTTAATCAGCACAGAGCGATTGATTTCATCTTCCCCTAAACAAGGGCCTGGTTCATCCTTGTTTTGGTAGATGTTTGTCTGCGATAGTTCTATAGCTGTGATAGTGAAAGATAGTACGGCTTGGTAGCAGTTTTGGTGCTGTTTCACTTATCATTTCACTCTGCCACCATGCTTGGAGCCCAGGGAAGGGTTAATCCCTTCCCTGCTTTTGCCAGGTATCAGCTGTTCTGCTTTCAGGATCCCTGGATCACGCAGGTTTTGGTGAGGTAAGTGGATGTCCTTGCAGGAGCTCCTGTGGGAGCTTTGGGAAAACCAGTCAGGACTGGTCCCGCCAGCCCCGGGAGCATTCCTGCTCCCATGCTGATGCAACTGGATCCAATCTCCTGGCAGACCAGCTGGCTGCTTCCCAAAGAGCTCCCTCCAGACTGGCTTGCAGCTGAGCCAAGACCAGGGACAGCTCTGACGAAATTTGAGCAAGGGGACGAAAGGCTTTCGGCCTTCGTTAAAGCTGGGAACACTCGACGAAGACAATACTTGTTATTAATTGGCTCCTCCCAAGAAAACACGAGCCGCCTTGTTTTGCTCCGAATTTACCCTTCTGTGGAGCATCTCCCCAGCACCCGCGAGACCGGGGATGTTGAATCATAGTGTCGAACGGCGGCGCAATCGCTTGGGATGTATGAGTGGGATTCATTTAGAGACACTTGTGCAACATCGGTGTGAGACGGTAAAGCACAGTTATTTCAGTGGCAACACTCATCCTACTCCCACTCGGGATTCAGTGTGTAAAAGCTTTAAGTGACACGCTCTGCAGCACAGCGTGAACGCATCCTGGAGATGAAACAGCTGAACGGTGAGCGTGGCTTAAGCACGCTCCAGAACCAGGTGAAACCAGAAACAGGGTTTTAACAGACAAAGATGCAAATTCAAACCATGTGTTTAAACTACACTCCAGATGCACTGGGAAGGCCTCCGTTACCTACGCATGTCTTCTGAACGAAAGCAGCTATTAGCACAAGCCAACATAATCTCGACAAAGAGAATGATGAGATGCTTTAATCATGTCTTAAAGCGGAATTTTTCAGACTCCAGCAAAAGGGTGGGATCTTCTGAACACTGCTGCTTTCCTTGAGCTCCCACTACATCAACGACAAAACTCAGCCCGACGCTGCTGGGACCCAGCTTAGACAGCGCTGATGGCTAACGAGCTCCCCACCATCGTCGCTCACCACCCTTTCCCAACTTTTCTTGCGATAGTTTTGCTAACAGACACACATTGTTGAGTCTTGCACTGCTTGCTCATTAGCGTTGCAGTAAGTGATTTCTTATGTAAATCGTGCCAGCCCACAGAAAAACCAGTTCGATTCCAGTCTGTGCTGCTGGGATGGACACAGAGCAGAGGACAAGTGGTGCTAATGATCCTGTTTTTTTTCCTTTTTTTAAGAATAGAAAACCAAGGAGCAGCCGTAACAGCAGTCACTGAGTATCTTCCACTGCAAGCAGGGTTACCCTCACATGTGCAGAGAGACTACTCCAAACACAAACTTCACCTGGCTACTTATTTGCAAGCGCTGACACCAAGCTTGTACGTACAACAGCACTTTCTGTGCAGCTCATTAGACGTTTGAAACTGATGAGCATCTTTGTCTGTGGACCTCATGTCTTATTTCAAATCTTAACTTTATCTTTTAAAGGCACAGCTACGTAGCTAGTGGCAATGTATCTTTTCTACGTGGTGTCTCATAAACTTCAAGACTGTAAATGTGCGATTGAGAAAAAAACGTGCGCAGCCACGCTAAGGGGATCCTTTCCTTCTAACTGCTGCTGCTAATGCAAGCTTCACAAAGGCCTGCCGATGGATTCTGGCTTTGTCCACGTCACAGCGTGCATCGCTGTGTCACCAGCCCATCAAGCCTGCAGACAGGTAAGAGGCGCTTACTGCTGAGCCTGTAACAGGCACGGAAACGCTGGCACTATGGTATGTGCTTACATAGCACAGGGTCCATCCCTTACTGTGCCTTTCCTGAATGCCTGCAGTGGTATGAGAAAGACAGTGGTTGAATTTAGCACTTCAAGAGCTCCCTCACAGGTAAGATAACAGACAGAGAAGTCGTTATTTTTCCGTGGCAGGGGTATTTGTTGGGGAGTCATAATGTAAAATCCTGTACTTATTCTGGCCCATTTTGCTGTACTCCGCTACTCTATCCTTCCACCTCACTCCCCCCTCCAGCTGCAACCCTAGCTGCTGCTGCCTTTTTCAGGCAATATGCTAGCGCGTGCGCAGAACATCTAAACAGGATTAAGACCCGTAGCTACTGTTCATGTTCTTGAAAAGCTTTCATCATAAATGAGAGGGACTAAGACCCGGTAGGACATTTATTGCCCTAAGCCCTGGTTTGGTTTTGTTCCATTCTGCTCCACCCAAGAGGTGTCTGCCTTTCATCCCTGACCGTAATCATCTCCGGGCACAAGACAGGAAAGCACCTTTTCACTGCAAGCAGCCAGACCCACAGGAGGCAGCAATGCAGACAGATATCAACGGGAGCCACTCTAACTCTGTACCTAGGGAAATTACACTGCAAGTTTAATTTGCAACTCTTTCTACCTGCACTTTCTGTGTGCACCTTTAATCATTTCTGAACAGAAATCGCACTGCTTAGGAATGTGAGGGTAAAGGATGCAAAAGGAAAGGAAGTCTTGTGGCTCAAGCTGGGGACAGCTACCAGATTCAACTCTTGTTCAACCACCAACAATTCACCTTTCCATCCCAGCAGTGAAATAAGGAGCGGAATGCTGATCTGACAGCACATCATACCACCTGGACTGCTCCTGAGGTGCTCAGACCCTACGCCGACTGGAGCTGTGGACACTACATTCATCACTTTAGACACCTAAAAATCATTTCTATTTCTACTTGTACTGTTTTTTAACTAGTTACCTGCAGATGTCCTTTCCTAAACAAAAAGAACAGAACTGATGCTAAAATATGTACTTCCTTATCTTCCAGAAAACTAGCAGGTTCCAAGCACCACCCATGAACTAATTCAGTCTGTAAGCGGCTGCTGTCGGACACCCAAAACCACATTCACTGCCAGCTGTGTAAGCAAAATCGCACTCAAAGGAGGAAGCTCTCTTCCAGGGTCTGGACCAAAGCAGCAGCAGGCAAGAATCCCAAGGCAGTTACAGAAGGAATGATGGCATTATCTGACTTACCATGCATGGCGTTGCAATGAGGGCATGACATCTCGCTTAGGACGTATTGGAAATGCTGGATTAGACTGCACTCTCAGACTATTTACCTTTGGTTTTTGTCCCAAAACACAAGGAGAACAAGCCACGCTATTTCAGTCAAAAAACCTTGAGCTGCAAGTGGCTTTTTTTCTGAATTATATGCAAAAAGATACGTCTTTCTGATACAAAAAGCGTATGAATGGACATTTGTTTTTTCTCACAAAAAACTGCTACTGTCCTTAGAGGAAAACGTATTTTGAAAGTATTTCTCTCCCTCGGACTTAAGACGTCCCACTCACAGGTCTCTTTTGGTTGAAAAAGGCACAAATCCCGCTTCCTTGGCTTTGGGCCTAGATCTGCAGTAAGCAAACAATAGCTGTTTCCCTCTGACATTCACAGGCGTAGCTGTCTCAACCCAGCAAACTCACGAGTCAGAGGCAAAGCCAGACCTGCAGTGAATGAGGATTACTCGCTCAGGGAAGGTGTAACCAGCAGAGGAACGATAGGTATGTACGGCTTTGTGCGCAAAATGAGAAGGAATCGAGGTTTGCTTATTAAAGGCTGTCTGACCCTTCTGTCCACTGATCTATCTCACGTGAACAGACTCCAACACTGACACCGACAACTGGCCCTTGCTCCTCGAGCACGCTCGCTCGCCGCTTTCAGCTGTCACCACAAATGCAAAGCCATCGCCTCCTATCAAAGATAACGCCTCAAGAGCCAAGCGATTGCAGGATCACTGAAGTGAGACACACTGTTAGCGCATAGAGAAAAACTCTTCCAAAAGAGGCAAGCGTTTGTCCCAGGTAACAACTCTGCTTTCAGATACGTTTGCTCAGGTAGTTTACTAAAGTATTTGTAGTCCTAACAGGCCAAGCAAGTATATTGCTATCAAAACCATCCAAAGTTATTTTAAGAACTCAAAACTTCATACCAGTTACTAGAAACAGCACGAAACAACTCAAAGGTGGATGTAGGCAACCACCCACCCAACATCCACTTGTGGCCACTGCCAGTACAACCACCTTCATAGATGTCCGTGCGTATCTGGATTTACCGAGGAAAAGGAAACATCTTACACTGGTACCTTTTCATTGCCGCAGAGCAGAACTCGCCTTCCTACAGTATACAGCAGGCCAAGATGCAAAGTAACATCTGCTACGGCTCTGAGGGAGAAGGGATACTGGGAGGAGGGCAGACGGAGGGCAGCCTAGTCCAGAAGTAAACAGGAAGCTACTCTGGTCATAGACAACTGCAAAGCACTCAAAAGCTCAGTAAATACACAATACAGAAAAACACCATGAGGAGCCACAGTTTTTTCCCCACAAAAAGGCAATAGTCACGGAGAACAGAACGCTGGGGAAAGAGGAAGGAATTGCACAAGCAGACATCATGTTACCAGAATTCCTGGATGCTGATCTGGATATCGAAAATACCTTGTAAAATCAGCAGTGTGAAGAAAATTGTGCGAGAGCATGAGGCTACTCTTCCAGGTCTCGGCTGAAGCGGCTGCAAGTGACAGGGATGCAGAAGCTGTCCTGTCAAAGTAACGTTGCCACTGGAAGGTCAAGAAAAACCTGGAGGAGAACTTCCTAATAAGACGCGGGACCAGAAACCCAGGCATGCTTAGAGGAACTAAGGTAACTCCACGGAGAGGGGAGCAGGTTAAAAGCCAGATGATGCACATATATCCTGAAGAGCAGGCCTAGCTGTGCAGGATCAACAATAAAAATTATCTGTGGCCTTGCCCTGCAGCAGATCAGATTTGCTCCTCACACAAGTGTAGCATCCTTGGACAGCAAGAGACTTCCAGACATACCGTTCCACCCATCAGCTGAGGCTTTTGTTTTTTAAGCAACCAACCAATCCACTGGACACTGTAGGTCTTGATGGTGCTTGCGCATCAAATTCACATCAGGAAGCTGGCAGCAAGCTGTTCTTAGTCAGGGCCATAGCTCAAGTAGAAAACAACATTACTGCTTGCTAGCAAGCACTAGAGCAATGCTGGACGTGACTGACCCGTAGCAAAAGTCTTCCCTGTAAGGGAGGTGCTGGCTGCCCTACCTCTCAGAAAATCTGGCCGTAACCAAAATCCCTCCAGAGGAACAAGCCTTCTACAAAGCCCGCTCTCCACTGAGTCCAAAGACTCATCAATGATTTTCCTTCCGGAAGACTGTTGATACGAGCCCGAGCCCAAGCCAGGACAGTGCCAACTGGAGTCCAACCTCCCAGAAACAGGTCAGTTGGGCCTCTCCGGGTCCTAACTGGCTGACTTTGAAAAACACCCTTCGGTCCACTCAGCAATCAGAGCACAGAAAATACACAATATGTGGGATTTACTAGTTATACTGGTAACTTCACTCATGTTAGCCTTTCAAGCTGTGGAAGAAAAAGGGAAAACAGCTCAGTTCTTGATGCTAGCAGCGGTTTAGCCTATCAAGTAGAAAACCTTGTATTTACTCCAAAAAAAGACTAGAGAGAGGAGAGTTTCTGGAAGAGTGTCATGGCGTTCAATGGGAGTTGCAGTCCATCCCCAGTCTCACTAGACTATGGCTCAGTTACCACTGAGATCAAGCTTGTTTACTCCAAAGCAAAAACCTTGGCATGATTTACAGAAACAGCTTTTCTTGCCAGAACTCTAATAGCAAATGTCTGCGGAAAAGCCGCTTGGAGAAGCACTGTTTACTTTGGTAATCAAGCAAGTTCCCTGGAATGAAGTCTTGCAATCATCCCAAGAGATGGTGCAATACATTTACCTGTACCTCAGCTACATACCATACAGGCTGCTGTCAGAGTCTGAGAACTACCTGACTAAGTCAGGAGGCCAAGGCAGAGGCATCTCAGCTACTCCAGCCCTGACCACACTCTACTCCTACATTGGACATGCCATTTGTCCCCTAACTGAAACAGAGTGACTGTTTTTCTGGGGTTTTCNAGATGCTTTTGAGAAAAGAATCTCTAAACAATGTTCTCTGTTCTCTTTAGAATTGTGACTTTAAAGCCAAACTCACCCCGCCCGACACCTTTTTTTTGTTTGGCAACTCTGAACTTAGAGCCGAGCTCAGTGCTGGAAGGGCTTAGAGGAAACACCAGCATACAGTTGGACTAATAACTGCCTGGGGAGGAGAGGCAGGCTGCAGAGACCAAGGCTCCCTTTCTGTTGAGGGAGTCACTGGCCTGAGGCTAATCTGCTTTTCCTCATTTAAGACCCAGTTTCAAGTCACCATCAAAATTCCCTGTAACCACATTGAGATGAAAGACTCCATCATCCATTCTCCCAGCTCAAGTCCAGTGCAAAGGGTTACTCATTTGCTCAAGTTTGATTCCAACAAGGCACCTCACTACAACTCCCACCCATCCCCTCCCCCCAATCCAGTAACTAAAGGATTGCTTTCTAGTTGATTTCAATTGACTTCCTACCAATACAGGTACTTGCATTGGCACATTTTGTTTACAAACAACTTGCACTCTTGTGAGAGCAGGGAGCACATAATTCACACATGGCTGTAGTTCTTCACAGCCCTCCTTTGTACTCTTAAGTGTTGTAATTCCTGCCGTGAGGAAGAACCAAGCTCTAGTTTCAAGCTTTTACATGTACTCCCAAGAGCAAGAAAAAAATCTAACCATGATTAGGTTATGTAAAAAGTTTAATGGTAAAATAAATAAGTTCATTACAGAAACATTAAATATTAAATACAGTAATAAAATTTACACATTTAGAGATATGACTTGACGATTAATGGTCTTTCACTGCTACCAGAAGAATTCTGCTCTGTTTATACAGAACACATTCACTCTTTCAAGAAGAGGCTGAACTCAAGTAATACTCTGTGCTCCAGACTGCATGGACACTTCAAGAAACCAAGGACACTGGGGTCAGAAAAGTTTGAGGTAAGTTGAGTTCTTCACACCAGAAAGTAGAGCACAGGAGAACTGCTTGCAGAGCATCAGTGCATGAATTCCATTCTTCAAAGGAACAGCTTCTTGGTCAAGTTCAACTGACTGGATCCGATGTGAAGCATTTTGTACTTTAAACGCTGCTTAAAGCGGCATGGTGTATCTGGGTAACTGAAGTAGTTTTGTGTTTTTAATAGATGGGTCCAGGCTTATCAGCTCGTTTGAGCAGGGATCGCTTCCTTCAGATGCAGAGCTTCAGATCCTGCATTTACTGTCTCAGCATCCTGAGGAGACCAATTTTAACTCAGGCTAGCACACACGCAAACCAACAGCTCCACTCACACAACAAGTCCTACTGAATTCAGAGGGATCACTTTCCACACGTACAGTAACAGAACCCAGGTGTGGCTGACAAAGTTCTGTCACCAACACCCTGCAAGTCAGAACTAGAGATCAAGTTGGTTGAGGCTGGTAACAGGGAGCACAGTGACAGCAGAATGAGGTTTTTCATCCACCGAGGTCAAGGGAGAGAAGACATCCAGAACTCTTCCCTTTTTAACTTTGGGAGAGGGAAGGGAATTTTCTCCCTCCCCCCCATCCATGCCTGGAAGCTGCAACAAGCTCTCTCCCTTATGGTTAGAGCTGCCCAAAGAGACTTGCTAACAGAAGAAAGTCCAGCCACACAACAGCAGAGACGGAGCTCCAGCACTGATAGAGAGGGCTCAGTAGCCTCTAGCAGGTCTTCTACCCCACAGCAGCAGCTCCTTCCACATCCTTCTGCCAAGATGTAGCAGTAACTGTCCTCCCCAGCAAGCAGCTCCGCAGCGAGTGGCACGTTGACATCTCCTTGCAGCAGCTTCTGCCTTGGTGAATCAGAGCGTAGTGGCAACAGCGCCAGCCCACAGTGTCCAGGTGGATGTGTCAAGTAGCCAGAGGTACTCTGCAGCTTGGCAGTGGCCACATCAGAATTGTTCTGTAAGGGGCAGACCAGGCACATTAATCACCACCCAAGACACCAGCACTCTGTGCCAGAACCGCACCAAACCTCCATCCAAGGCAGGCAGGTTCAGTATGTGCACACACCTGAAGACTCTCTGCTAGATACTCCTCAGCTTTGGGCAAAGCATTCCAATTGTCACTGGCCAAAGCTCGGACAAGGTCTGTAGCTGACATGTAGCAAAGCAAAACTTCAGAGCGCTGCCAGAACTTTTCAGGACTATCCTTTACAGTTTCCTGCTGCAGCTTGTAGTATAACTCCTGCTCAACAAGGGTCCTCGAGTCTGCTGTTAGGCACACTTCTGCTCAGAAGAGATTAACTTGCTCATTAAAAGTATCCTAGAATTCTCCCATAAATGATCCACCTAGGCCAAGGAGCTATAGCACTCAGCTGCTATGACAATATTAAACTTGACTGAGAGACTGTTTATGGTGCTCACAGAACCAGCAGCTTCATCTTGGTCTACAGCTCTAAGCACCAGAAAGTCCCGATGCCTTGCGGAGAAGACATGAAAGTGCTCATTACTTCTGTTACATGGGGTGATGATCCACTTGGCTGCCGCGCCATCTTCCATGATGGAAGTCTACCACTGTTTCTTGCACTAAACCTGCCTCTGCCCAGATATTAGGGTTTGACTTTTTCTCCCTAAGTCCATTTATCACAGTACAGCTTCCTATCCTCACTTTTGCTTTAAGACAGCAGCCAGAAAGCTAACAGCACTGCTGAACCGGCACAGCTAAGGGTATGGGAAACCACAAAACCGAGCCAGTCCTTCACACATAACCTATGAGTTTCAAGGCAGTTAAAGCACTAGAAGCAAACAGTAGCTTTGCAAAA
Organism: Psophia crepitans; assembly: GCA_013399095.1. NCBI lineage: Eukaryota > Metazoa > Chordata > Aves > Gruiformes > Psophiidae > Psophia > Psophia crepitans. Next base: position 159,532 of record VWZZ01001863.1, read on the forward strand.
CATGCATGCAGGTCTCATATGGTAACTCCAGCCTGGAAGGGCTGAAAGGCTTTTCAGGTCAGCTTTCATACCTGCTTCCTCCTCATTTACACACCAACATGGCCATTTCTGTTTTCTTGTCGAAGTTTTTTCCTTTCTTCTTTCTCTTCATACTGAGGACACTTTTTCCTGACCCTGTGGAATTATGGCACATTAGAAGTAATTTTGAATCCCGACATACAGCCCCCACATCCTCTGCAACATTTGGACTCCTGTCCTTCAAATCCTCAAGCAACTCCTCAGCACCAGGCAGTTTCAAGCAAGACAGTTTTTAAGCATCTGGCATCAAGCAGAACCTGATGATAACATCAAGAGGCCACCCGAGTCAGGCACTGGCAGCTTGGTCTCACAGGGACAGAGCTTCCTGGCTTAAGCTCCAACAGGTAGCAAGATGAAGAGGGTTTATCGCTGCACTGAGCAGAGCACCAGCAGCCTTCCTGGGGGACAGATTTCCTGGTGACTTTAGCAAACAGCTGCTGAAACCAAACTGCCTTTCTTCTCCCAACGGGAGAGCCCTGTGGACTTCAAGTATTTCAGGTCCCTGTCCTCTCGATGCATCCCTTGAACACATCACAAACAAGCTGCTTATTGATTTTCTCCAGTCTTTTCTAGTAACTGTTCCAAACAGACCATGCAGCTTCTCTGGATGAAGGTACAGATTGATGAACCTCATGCTTCAAGCCTGTGAGGGTTCAGAGTGCGAAACAAATGCAACCCTACTCCATGGCTCGCTCCCGAAACTAACAGCTATTGTCTGCTCTTACGGCACTACAGAACTGGTTATCTCTCCTAGCAGCGAGAAATGAGGCAGTGTTCGGAGAATAAGTGTTCATCCCAGCATTCTTCAAGTTCAGATCTAAATATGAAGCAACACTGAAGTGACAAACGCACACCTTGTTTCCTGAATTGCAGGAAAGGGTACAGCACGTACCCAATTCAGCTGGTGTACTTCAGCAAGATCTAAAATTAGACTGAACTTTTGAGTTTCACCTACAACATCCCAAGCTCTACTGCGGTGGAGCCGCAGTGTCGAACCTGGAAGCCTGTTCCAGTACTTTGGAAACACTGGAGGCAGGTTCCCTGCGCCGACTATCTAACCTCAGCGCTAACTCCTGGCAAACACCCTGGCAAGACCTTGCAAAGGCACGGGCAGGCATAAGCTGCTGCGTACTGCTTCTACACAGGTACAAAGACGAGCGTGATGTACAGCCTGAAACATGTACCCAGAACAGCTCTTAATTTATTCACAATAGGACCCCAGATTCTGGTCACCCACCACGCTGATCCGTCAGCAGTTGGTCAGGCTGGAATGGTTGTTCGCTCCATCTTAACAGCGAGCGGTACAGTATTTGGGACTGACAGCCCTTGTTCCCCCATTCAATTGCCCCTCAGCCTAAGTATTTAAGCCCAGCAACCTGTCCATTAATAAAGGGACAGCTGGAGCACCATTTCCTTCCCTCCAGCCGTGTGCCCCATCACTGGCTAATAGCCACACGTGAGGCTGTTACATTACTGCTCACAGGCTTCTCCACAAGGATTAGGGAAGGCGCTGCTGTGTCAGCATTAATGCTCCTCCTCCGCTTCCTGTTCCAAAACATACAGGGCACAGGCTGCCCACAGCCAATATGGAGAGGGGGAAGCGGACACTTAGCCACTTTGGAACTGCTCAGACTTGGCATCTACCCTCAAGACACAGTCCAGCTGGGCTAAGAGCACAACCCTTTTGGAAGCCTTCCACACAGGTGATTCAGCTGAGCCATGCATATTTCGGGGCTACTCAACACAAGCCCTGCTCACCCTTAAGCTAGAGACACCAAAGAGTATAATACTTACTGCACTATCACAATGATAAGTACAGTAATGAAGCTGATGCTTGAGAGCAGGACAGCTACCACTACCAACACAGTCTTCGAGTAGTCTGCCACATCATTCTTCCTTTGAGTTTTCATGAACTGTTCACCACAGCGCTCCCCAAAAAAATCCTGATGACACCTGCAAGTAAACATTAACACAAGTTCTTATCAGCTCCCATGCTGTCTGGAGCCAAGGACACCCACACACATTCAAACCCGACTTAAGACATCTTCCGAGTTTCCCATGAATCTCAAGATGCTCCCTTTAGAGCGTGGTCATGAAATGCAGTCACTGCTCTAGCACAACGTTTGTCAGCATTTCAACAAGTCGAGATTAGTTTGGGCGTGATGTTCCAGGAAGACACGCCTTTTCATTCTTTTGGTTTGAGTTTATGACCAACTGATGAGTTCAGTGGCTTGTTATGCATCTCAGATTCCATCATCACCTAATTTACATGGCAGAAAGATTCTCAGTCAAAATACGGCAGGAGATGGATCTACGCCAAGTCGACACCGATTTTTCCTCTGAGCCCTCGTACGCCACTGGCTCGCGCCAATCACACCTAACTGTCAAGGTACAAGTGACTTACTTGCAGGTCACCATTTGGAGATGTTCTAGGTATACACATTCACCATGGATGCAAAAGTTTTTGTATTCCATTTCACAGGGAGTCCCTTTCTTTTTGTTTTTCCCTTTGTTTTTCTTCCTTCTTGATTTGCCGGCATTCTTCTCACCCCCCCGCTTTGTTGGCTTGGGTTTAACCACAGGTTCAACTGAAAAAAGGACAAGATGACTCAGTCTAGCAATGCTAAAAAGCTAGATTCAGTGAAAACTCAACTGTAGGATTTGGTGAGGGGCAGGGGGATGGTGACTGCAGGAGAACCTGTGACCAGGAAGCACAGGATGGAAGCGAGCACGCAGCTGGGCATTTCACACCCAGCACAAAGCCAGCAAGATTAGGAAAGCTCGTTAAGCACAGCTGTGCAGGCATGGAGTCCCATGCAATGCAGGCCAAAAGCAGATGAGCTCACAGAGCCCCCGGAGATGAAGAGCAGAGCTGAAGGACTGCAGCATTTCATAGCACAAGATACTCGAGTGAAGCTGGACAGGTTTGAGCAGAGGCTTGTAGAGAACAGAGTTCACACTGTGCCAAGCCATCCACCGGTTTTACACCGGCTCCAATAGAAGGCTAACAGCCTCCATCGCTTTAAACTCTCCATTTGCATCAGTGATGAAAGGCTTTATAACTCCCTAGATAGTCCTGGGCACTTGCAGAGGCAAGACGACTTGCTGTTAGCATACTTGTTTCTCTCAAATAACCTGCAGTGCTGTCTTCAGCAGAAGATAGTTCATTTCCAGTTCTCCTACTCTGAGGGAGATGCCAAGCGCAAAGGAGTGAAAGCAGGATAGTCCGCAAGAGTCAAGTTATTTGTTCTGCCGCTTACTGTTGCCCCTCATTATCTCAATTAAGACAAACCTCTAGAAGAACATGGTTTAAAACGCTGGTGACTTAGTAGCCTTTGGATTTAATCAAGGACAATCGCCTTGCTTTTGTTGGGGAGAACCAGTTGAAGTTAGACACTAAGGGACAGGAGCTCTGCAGCTGCTTCATGCAGCAGTCACAGCTCAGTAGCAATGTTTCCCAGCAAGCTGGTACAACTCTTGTTCCCCAGCAGAAACCATCCTTTTACTGCTAGGCATAAAGCAAGTCTTCTCAGTGCAACACTGTGCTATTCAAGAGTAACAGTTCACCCCGTGAGTTCGAACAGGTCTTAAGAACAGTAGAGTAAGAACAGCAAGTAGAGCTATTAACAACACTCATCAATTTCTCTATTGTGCTCTGCAGATGTAATGAAAGTAATCTTTGGAGTATTAATATTTTACCCAGAGCACTACGCATATAGGCGATCACCACAATAGGACGCAACTCGATCCAAGTGCTTCATAACCCTGTCTTTCTAGTGACAAGAAGAGAGCCTGCACAAAGAACAAGGTGTAGTTCACTGTTGTCTAGACAGCCGATCTTTTTAACTTCCAGAGCAACAAGCCTGGCTTGAAGTTACTTAAAAGCAAAAACGCCTTCAGCAACCAGAACTCTGATTCAAATGGTATAAGCTATATTAGTATGTAAACGAGGAACACTGTTCCTGCAGCAAGGTTTCCTGTCCCTAGCAGGGTGAGCTTACTACCAACAGCTGAGGCCCCTGTTCTGTCCAGTTCAACTTGATATTTAGGTTCACACTTCCATAATTGAGGCTGTTTCCATCCTTCCCTCTTCAAGGCTCAGCTTGTCAGTTTGATCTCCGTGTCCCTGTCTGCAAGCTGCATAGCCATGAAAGCCATCCGCAGCTGAATCACAACAGCTTGAAGGCTCCACAGATAAACCTCATGCCAAGTAGCAGAGCTGGTCTACAAACCAACTATCTTTGGTAACAAATCAGGTTTCTGTGCAGTTATACAACACTGAAGTCACCAAGCCAGTAGTTTCACAGGCCGAGCTGCTTGGTAACTCTGGCATTCCTGTTTCCCCAGGAGGTCTCCAGCAAGGGTCCACAAATCCCCCAGATTGAGCACACGGAACATGGTGCTCCCTCACCTTAGTCCCCTAGTCTCATTCAAGTCTCAGGGTGTTTCCACAGGAAAAACAGTAGCCAGATCCACCCTAGAAGGCAACAGCACCAGCTACAAACATCTACTCAGGTTCAAATCAATTCCAAGAACTTGCCTTGTATTACAATTGCACTCAGGCCAGAGCCAACAAAACCCTCCCCTCCCCACAGTCAGGTGGGCTACTCAGAGCTCCTCACAGCTTACAAGTGAACAAACTACAATAAATTCACACAATAGCTACTGAGAGCGAAGTATTGCCTGAGAGATGCTTAACAAACTTTCCTGCAGCCTCCTTAGGGGGTTAAGTGTTAGCTTTCCCAGGAAATTTTAGTCAGCTCCAACCCAAATAAGCCACCATGAGAAAACAGCCAGGAAATCCTTGCAGCCTGAAAAGCAACCTGATGCGAACCCCCCCTTTCGGGCCAGACAGCACCCATGAACCCTGCTGAGGCTCTCACAGAGGGTAGGTGGCCCGTCACAGCCCTCCCACCAGAGGAGAGCAGTACAGACAGCGAGGAGCTAACCTGTAGCTTCCAAGCACCCTAGTCACGCTCACGCTAAGTTCTCGTGCCCGACAGCCCACTTTTAACACAGCAGCTCCAAGCAGAAGCCCCCTTTGCTCCATGCTCTACCGGCAAAGCGCAGCAGCCTTACAGAAGTCAGTCAGGAAGAAGCCGGCGCTCCCGCCCAGAGCCCTCAGGGCCGGCGCTGAGGAGCCCACCTCACACCCGGCCTCCGCCGCCGGCGGGGCTGCCCGCTCACCTCGGATCAAGTCGTCCACGATGTACTGGTGGACGGGCAGCGTCTCCTCGTACTCCTCATCCTCCTCGTAGTCGGGACCCGACACGGCCTCGCCCTCGCGGGCCTCGGGTTCCCGCTGGCCGGGCCCCCCGTGCCGCTCCGGCTCCGTGGCGTTCGGCGAGGACGCGGCGACCGGCCGGCCGGCTGTGAGGAGAGACGGC
>VWZZ01001863.1:169594-191081 GCA_013399095.1 Psophia crepitans
CTCGTGAGCCAGCAGGAACCCCGAGCATCCCTGCTTCATCTGATGAAACATGCGGTGGTGCTGAGGAGTTTCATGCCACCACACGGCTGCGGTGGCACTTTACTCATGCTGCCCACAGGATTTACAAACGGCAGGCAATGGGGAACGAGGCCCGATGGTCTGCAGAGCGGCTCCTGCTGTCCTTGCTCACTGGCCCGAGACAGAGCTGAGCAGGGTGGGCTGGGCTCACTTCTGCCGGGGACAGGAGCCCTGCCACGTGCCAGGAGGTCTTTTGGGAAGCCGCCGGCTGTTAGCACACCGCCCTGGGCTTCGACCGCTCTGTTTTCCACACAGCACGCACCGAGCAGCTGGCCCGCCTGTGGCCAAACACGTCCTCCGGCGCTCACCCACTCGTTTTTGTGCAACGGCTCGATTTGCAAACGCTCAGGGGCAGATCCTGACGCCAGCGCTAACTGCAGAGGCCTGAAGCCCTGAGCTGGGTGAAGCACTACTGGATTTACGCTAGAACGGGGAGCTGTCCCTTCGCTAACGATCTCCAACACCACATCCTGCCACGCCGAGAGCGCTGACGATTGCTGCCCCTTCTTCCATTTCCTTGGGCGATTCGCAGAACCTTCCCCCCAGCGAGGGTCCGTTCCAAGCCCTCCCCACGGCCCCCCGAAGCCAGCTCCCCCCGGCCCCGCGCCGCGGTGCGAACCCACCCTCCTGAGGGCGGACAGAACGGGGCAGGTCCCTCAGGAAAGGGACCGTGGCCCTTCACCTTCAACACAACAGCGGTTCGCCTGCGCCGCACATTATTTTATATATTCAGCTTTCCACGGCATTGTTAGGTGGGCACAATCACCAGGTCGTCTCTCTCCTCCAAAGGTTTCCAGGCTTGCAGCCCAGCATGGTCCTTCCAGCGGAGAGCCCCCAGCTCATCGCTTTCCCAAGGGGTGTGTAGCTACCGGATCGTTCTGCAAGCGCTCCAAAAGCACTCACTCCTTTTAAAAAGAAGAGGAAAAAAATGTTTAAACGTGGAGCTGCGCTCAAAGTAGCACCAGCGACACGACTGCTGTTCCGGTGGTCTCCCGGCTCACAGAACGCACTCAGCTTTGAGAACGTGTGTCGTTACGTGGCTGTTGGAAAAATGACGTCTATACGTGGGAAAATACAGGGTGTTTTTTTCCCTCTAGCGTCTTAGAGATCGAGCTGAAAAAGAGCCGCAGCGGAAATCTTCACCTTAAAAAAAAAAAAGGCTGCACAAACCAAAACGCCACTGTATGGTGTTTTTAAGAACCGGAACGTGGTTACCTCTAACACCTGGAACGTGAGCTACAAATTTCCTGTTTTCTTTATTTCATGCAACTTCTGGACAACCGCTTTTGAGCTGATAAAGTGACTTTCTGTAGGCCCGGGTGGGTTTGAATTCTTTTTAAGCATCACCAGGTACTGCAGTCAGGGCAGTTGGCTTTAGCACTGGGGGAACGATGTCTTAGAGTCCCAAGGCAAACTTCCCTGAGACGGTCTCGTACAGAGGGAGCAGCAACAACAGGGGGGTCACCTTCAAGGCCACCAAAGTCCGGTTGACCTCAAGTGTCTTGGCACCAATGAAAGTCGCGGTGGGTAGTTTTGGCTGAGTGTGTTATGTGGAGTAACACGTCCCTTTGCTCACCTCAGGAGCTTGGGGATGAAGTCACCTTGGAGATGCGTATCACAACTCATCTGGAAGCACATGGTGTCGGTAAAGGATACGGTGCTGCCCGTTTTGAGGGACTGCAAGCTTGCGTGGGGACTGGCAACACGCGACACAAACAGCGTGATGTTTTTCTCGTGTCCCATGTTATTTTCAATAGTGTGCCAAGAAATAAAGGACGTGAGGATTGTTTGGGAATTTTCTTCTGGGAGCGCAGCTGAAGTCTTAGCGTTTTCCTTTATAACCTCCTTCGCATGATGGTTTTTCCAACCTGGCTCCCAGCTGAGCAGCCGGCGAGGCAGCTAAACCCACCGGGGAAACAGAGCGTGGACGTCCTCCTCGGCGAAACGATTTCATCTCAGCAGGAAAAATGCTGTGAGCTGCCCGGATCCGTCCCTGCAGGAACCCGGAGAAATCCCCTCGGCCCTGAAGGGTCCTCTCCCACCCAAAGTGAACACTTTTTTCTCGGCATCTGTACAAAGACACATCCAGCCCCCGGCTGAGAGAGGGGCTGCCGCTGTGTCACCGCATGCCCGCTTCTCCTCTGCGCCGCGTTCGTTGGTTTGTTGGTGCTCAAGTCCTACCATCTGACGTGAGGATCGAACACAGGTTTTAGAAATGCACGCACGACCCTGGTCCAACGTCCACCGCGGGTAGCGGGGTCACACGCTCTGTCTGTCTCCTGCCTGAGGGCAAGATCTGGAGCTCCCGACTGCCTCTGATCTGGGATTCAGGGGGGCAGGATGAGGCAAAGGCCAAACTCAGGCCTGGCAGGGGCAAACCGAGCAGAAACGGTGCACAGAGGAGTCCGTGATTCTCCTCTGAGCCCGTACGACTCCTGGCCGGGTCGCTGGAGGGACCCTTCATGTCACGGGCAGTTTGTGTTGCTGAGCTCCCTGCAGCTGCAGCAGAGCAAAGGCTCCTTGGCATTTCCCCTGGTGGGAAAGGTTTTCCGTCTGATTCACCCCACCGTCAGGAAGAGGAGGGCATCTGGCACCGCAGCTGAGTTTTTGCCCGGTGCCTTCCCATCGGCGCATCAGGTGGCAAATTTTCTTCACCTATTTGAAGTCATTTCGTATGTGAAGAAACAATGAATCACAAAGAGAAGCCTACAGCAGCGAGAAACTCCTTTCCTCTCACCTTTGCCAAAGCTAGATGTTTTCCCTAGAACAAAGCCCGGGCAAGCCTCCCTACGCACAACGACGATTACGTGTATCGCTCTGGATTTTGGTTTTTTTTTTCACAGGCCGTGAGCATGCGAAGGCGCTCAGGAGAACGCTCCATTCCGCGGGCACGTTTGTTGGGCTTCCTCACAAATCCCATTGTTCGCTGGTCGCGCCTGCTTTTGGCCGCAGCGGCTGTGCCCCCGTGACGCCGGCTGCCTTTAACCGCGCCGAGGTGCGAGCAAATAAGCACGGAATTTGGCAAACTGAAAAAAGTGCCAGCGGACTGAGTCGGTCCCGGCAGTGTGGGCATTCCTTTCTACCTGCTGAAGTGGGATCAGCGAGCGAGGGCTCTGCGAGGCTGCTCCAGCCACATGCGTTCGCCCGTCGGCGTCCCCTCCTCGCGTCCCCTCCTCCTCGTGTGCTGCCTGTGTCCCCGGCAGGCTGGGGCGCGGGACCGCTGCTTTCCCAGGAGAGGACTGTTGAGACACACCATATGAGTAAGGGCTTGTTTGCATACAGATGGCACACTCACGCTGTGAAGGAGGTTTCCTAGGCACGGCCTCCTTTCCTTCTCTAGGTAGGTCTGCTTTCACGCAGGAAAAACCGTGTTCTTGAAGTCCTGGGACAGAAACCAGTTCACATCGACACACCACACCACCGCCCTCCGGGCGCGTTTGCTCTGACCCTCCGAAGCAAAACCGAGCCTGCGCTTTGAGCTGGGTGCAGGGGTCCCGTGCCCCACTGACCAGAGGTCTCGTCCCGCTCCAAAAAGGCTTTTCGATGTCACCGAGGCACCAGTGTCTGTGTGGCTTCTCCTCTCCTTGTGGGCTTCACCCAGGAGGTGTCAGCGGGAGCGGAGGTCGAATGGGGAGGGAGGAACCTGAAGGGGGTGAATGCAGGGCTGAGCTTGCTCCCCAGCACCCCAGGCCTTGCTGGAGGGGCAGAGCTCGGCTCTGTTCCCTTGCCACGGTGAGAGGGAACTCAGCTACAGCAGGCGACGTAAACTGGTTTCGGACCAGTGCAGGAGCTGGTGCCGGAAAGCAGATGCGGAGAGGAGATCCTGGTAGGGACAGGGATTTGCACCGAAGTCAGGGAGACAGAGATCGCTGGCGCTGTTCCCTCTCGCCTGGGTGATGCTGTTGTGAGTCACAGAAGGGCATTTATCTGCCCCAGGGACAGGACCCCTGCCACGTACAAGCTTTTGGTAACAGGATTTGTGCCCCGCTGCCCCTGCCCAGTTTCCCTTTATGCAAGATTTACCTGCTTCACTGATAATCAACGATCTCACTCATTCTCCATTCCTAACGCCAGAAAGTTATTCCCAAGTTTGCTCAAATTGCCTGGAACTAACGTGTTTCTATGTGAAAAGAGAGAGAAAATTCAATGGCATTTGACTACACTTAAATTATTTTAGGATTTAAAGACATATTGTCTTGACGTGCAAGAAACGGGTCGCTAAGCCAGAAAGCCATTCCCCCCCGATGTTAGCAGAGAGGTGGCAAGTAAAAAACTTTTAAAAGAAGGAGCTGAGCTGAAAAAAACACACAGGACTTTGTAGGAAACTTGAGAAACGGCCGGATAGTCTCCATTCAGGAGTCACGTTTCAAGTACCCTGAGCCCTCCGAACGCCGAATGCTTCATTGCCAGGTGTCAGGCGCTACACGCTGAGCACCCCGGTGAGCAAACACAGGAAATGTTTTGGAAGAAGCTGGAAGGAGGAGAGCCGAGGCCGCTCGGGGCCCTGCCGCCCCACACCCAACTTTGGAAAAGCGATGCTCGCAGGGGCTCCGTCCCGTCCCTACACTGAACGCCCACGGGGCAGAGCCGTCGTGCCCGTGCCCTTAGCCAGCTGCACGGCTGCTCTCACCCCACAGCCCTTCCCCCAGCCTGACACCGTGTCTCTGCACGCTGTTTCAGACTGACTGGGGTTTGCCTGTCAGTCCGCCGCCTGTGGCTGCTCGGCGCCACGTACCCATCTTGCCGTCCCGGTGCTCCGCGGCGCTGCCGAACGGGCCGTCCGTTGCCCGGCAATCCCAGGAGCCAGACCTTCGGTGCAGTGAGTGGGGCGTAAAGGCAGCTCTCCACCACCCCTGAGCACTGGTGCTGGAAGCGGTGACTCCCTGCCACACCGCAAGCAGAAACCTGGAAGACAGACAAACAGAAAAAGTTCTGCGTCACCGGTAAAGAGAGGGGAGTCCCAGGGACAGCTTTCTCCGACGGCTCCGCTCCCCTGGCTAGGAGAGCCGCAGGCTGCACCCGTGCCATTGCCTTGCCACCCACGACTGCCAACTTACCACCACGGCAATCTGCGATCTCGCCGCCCTGGTGTCCGTCAGTGGGTTAAATGCATCAAGGCTGAGGTCACTGCCAAGCCCCTGGGACGACAGGGCGACTCTTGCATTCTCAGACCGTGAGCTTGAGCAGCTCGTTTGGAAGTTGATGAATTTGCAGGAAGGGCAGCTGTGGAGTGAATAAAATCCATCACGTTGCTTGGCATCGCTTCCAGCCTCCGCCGAAGGCAGGCCGAGGCTCGGGGCCCCCGCGGCCACAAGGGACGCGGCTGACAAAACGCCCTCCGTGGCTGCACAGCTCTAGGGCAGCTGATGGTGGCCTGTGGTTTGGAAAGAAAGGAAAACTTTGTTGGTACGTAGCAGGAACCGGAGCCTTGCACTAAGGATTCATCACCCTGAGGACGGCAGGCGCAAGGAACGGTGGGAGCCTTCTAGAGACGCCATGCATTTCAGGTCAGGACCGACCGGAGCCACGTGTCTGCCCCCGTGGCGATGTCTGGCTTTCCAGCTCCCATTTCTATCCCAAAACAGGGCGTTAGGCCAAAACTGTCACAATTATTTCCTCCCATTATTTTGCTTGGGTTGGCAATGCCTCAAATTCTGCATTAAGAAAACGTTGAAAGTTTTCATTCCCGCTTTTTTGATGCATACAAAAATACCAGTGTTTGTAAGCTCAGAACATTCTGAGGACGAGCACAAAGCGCTGCTTTTCCACACGAGGTTTCCGAGCTAGCCCCCGCCGTGGCAGGAGGCTGTGCTCCCACCCCGCTCCGTCCCCGCAGCACCCAGTCCGACACCTGAGCCCCAGGCACGCGTGCGTGCGATGACACTCGCGATGCCCCAAGGGACACGGCAGTGGGGCCCAAGGCTCCGAGGTGAGACCGGGTTTTCCAGCCGGTGTAAATCCAGTCTGACTCCTGATATTTGACCTTATTTAAATGCTCCTGTCCTCCTGGTGGGCTGTCCGTAGGGGCTGAACCTGCTGAGCCTTGCTCCGCTGCCCCAGTGATGCCGGTTCTTGGCAGGAGCGGGCCGAGCTGTGCACCTCTGGAATGAGCTCCAGATGTTTGGGAGGCCACAGGCGCACTGGTTTTGCGAGATGCTGAGTTCTCCTGTTTCCTCCTGACTTCAATACTATGTCCTTTTTCCAACCAAAGGTCTCACCACCTCTTCTCACCCTCACCTAAACCCTATTCTTCCCTGATTTTCCATCCCCTTGTTACGACTCTTCAGCCCGGTTCCCACCCCGCTCTGCGCGGTGACCTGAAGGCGTATTCCCCGGGTGCTGTGGGTATCCGGACGGACATCCACCCCCCATCAGCTGGTCTTTTCTCCTGAAATTAACCCCTATTTCCCAATTTCCCCACCTCTACCGCCTAAATCACAGCAGTTCTGGGAGAGGCAGCTAAAGTGGCTTCTCTTCCTCATGCGTGTGGCTTGTACAACTGCCCCGGCTTCCCGTTATAATGAAGGGCATGGTCAACCAGCCGGATAAACCGGAATAGAACGAGCCGCCATCACAGGACCGCTGGGGACCACTGACAGACTGGTGCCTGTTGGCTACTGCATCTGGTCTGAACAACTCCCGGGCTGTCCCACCAAGCAGCTGATGCCCTCTGGTGACGGGTCAGAAGGATCAGACTGGTATCCATCAGGGTAGGGCAGAGAGGTTTCTCATTATTGTTTGATCACTTGATTTAATCTCCCAGTTTGCTGGGAAAGCTTTTAATCACACAGGATGGGATTATATAATGGGAGTGTTGGAGTAATTTAGGTTTGGCACCGGCTTTATTAAAATAATGACGACTATTTGTGCAAGACCAAACTTCTACATTTACTGATGGAGCACCTTCATCCAGTCCGTCCATCTGTCCGTCCATCCATCCACCCATCCATTCATCCTTTCTTCCCTCCTTCCATCTGTTCATTGGTCCATCCATCCATCCATCCTTTCTTCCATCCATCCATCCATCCATCCATCCATCCATCCATCCATCCATCCATTTCTTCATCATAAACACAAGGGATGACTGCTGCTGACCCAGCCCACATCTGCAACGAGTCCATGACTTGTCAGTCTTTCCAGGCCATTTAACTTCTCTCTCTCCAGACCTGCCCTTCTCACCAGCAGCCCTGAGATGAGGCATTGGATGCACTGGGCAATCCCAGGCTTGCCTCAGCGGGGACCGGCTGTCCAAACATCCTCCGCCTCTCTGATGTAACCCAAGACCGTCACGGAAGCTTCCTCCAGCTCTCGGCAAACCTGTGACATGACCGGCTGACACACTCCAAGGAAACCCGCTGAGGGGGACACATGACTCACAGAGATTGCCAAAGCACCTCTAGTGACATTACCACGAAGCACGCAACAGGCAGGAGGGCACTGGAGAGAGAGAAAGGTCAGCCTCCCAAGCTAAATCCATTGCCGTGTCATCGGTTGCGTGGGCCACGAACAAAGGGCGTGCTAAAGGATGTTTGGGTTTAACCCCCGGGGGAGGCACGGAGGTTGTGGAAATGGTAATTCCGAGTGGGCACATGACGGAGGCTGAACAAGTTTCTCCCTCAAGAAGTGGTGAGGGGATGGATGGCTTAAGTAACTGCAACTGCTCCTGCTCCGATCTCTCTGCAGTTTTGCAGCCGGCTGCTGCTTTTGGAAAGAATTTTCTAATGCCTTCTTAAAAAAATTTGGGTACGTTGCGACCAGGGGAAATACCAACAGCAGCAGCGTTTGCACAGAAGCACAGCATTTCAGTAAGCCTTGCTTCAGAAAAGCGCTGTCCTCCCACAGAGCACCCAGGGAGGAGCTGCTGTCACTGCTTTCTAGGGCAGACAGCCCCAGGCTGGAAAACAAGCAACAGTTCTCCTTTGCCCGAGTCCCAAGGGGCCGCAAAGGGTTTTGGCTACAATATACAGACCTGTGGGCAACAGCCCCCAGCAGCATTACTGCCAGGGCACCTCTGGGGCGGCGCGAGGTTGAAATGACCGGGAGATGTCGAAGGGAGCACCGCTGCAGCTGGTGGGAGCTGTGCTCGCTCAGTCCTCTGCATTGCTCCAGCAAAGGCGTCCCAGGCACAGCCACAGCTCGGTGGCCTGAGGACACACAGATGTCGGGGGGGGTCTCTCCAGTGCCAGTCCCTCATCCCCGCCTGCTTCATGCACCTACTCTGCCGTGCTGCCCTTGGACATGGGAGAACCTCCCTGGCACTTGTAACGCTTGCCCGTAACACTTGTGCAGGAGGTGAAGGCGTTCGGTAAGGAAGGCTCGGGCAGGGCCACCTCGGAGGCACACCGCGGGCACCCTCACCGGCGGGAAGAACTGCAGCCAAAGGTGACTCTGACAGCGGGCGGTGCGGGCGAGGAAGAGCCGCACCGGAGGGATGGAGGTGGTGCCAGCAGAAACCATGGAAAGAATGAGGGAGGTTCACTCTCTGAGACAAATTATGTGGGGTGTGTCGTCAGGACCCAGGGCTCCGTGGTTGCTGGACTGGCATTCTACGTCCAGCCGGCACAAGCGGTTGAGGTGGCAGGCTGGTATGTGGCCCCAAGCTTTTTGGTTGCTCAATCACGCGCAGGAGCGAGAAAAACACAGGGTCTGGAAGGGCTGCGACGGGCTGGGAGTGAGATGAGCCACAGGATAGGTGGAGAAAGCCCAAGCCAAATCAAGAGAGTCAGCTAAAAGTTAAGACAGATAAAAAACCCCAAACAAACCCTGCGCAGGTCTGAAAGTGGACTGTTCCTCTTAGGTTCGCCTGACCGGAGCAGCTAAAGGCACGACAAACCCCAGGCTGTCGCTGCTACCGCAGTTTGAAACTTCAGAGAGCGCAGCAACGGGCACTTGTGGGCCCAAGTGCCGCAGCGGAAAGATGCATCTTCAGCTGCTGCGGCTGCTCAGGTGCAGAGGGGGTAGGGCCCGAAGCCTTTCGGCCACTGGAGCTCTAGGAATAGGACCTCAAACCCCTGGGGTCATCCTTTCCAAAAGGTGGGGTGAGAGGATGGAGCCCCCCCTTTGCAATGCTCCTGCCAAGCGGCGCGGGGGAGCGGAAAGGGCAGCGTGTGGGAGCCGGAGCAAAAGCCTGGCCGGGCTGCGCGTGCCGCTGGGCCGCGTCTCTCCGGGGAGTCCAGGAAAAGTTTCTGGAGGATGAACCGGGACCGGCCGGAGCAGTTCACAGACAGGCGGGGAGGCCTGAGGGGGAAACAAAAATGCGTCACCACGTATCCTAACTGGGTCACGGCAGGAATGGATTGATTTGTGTCCCCTCTCCCCACCGGGAAAGGCCGTGCCAACAGCGAGGCTGTGGCTGGGGTTGCCATTAGCTGTCACCAGTTACCCGGCAGAACAGGTTCCTGTGTGACAACTGGATTGCAGGAGAAGGAGAGAGGAGGTGAAAAGCTGAACGGCAGCTAATAAGGGCCCTGTGACAGAGTTAACCAGGAATGACCAACGATCCCCTTCTAACTCGATGCCGAAGGGAGACGCAAAGGACCAGGCGGACCAGGGAAACACTCGTACCACCCCGACCCATCTTAAACACTGACTGACCCACACCGAGGGCTGGCTGAGGACCGGGCGGTAGCACTGCCGAGAATGAGCGCTTCAGTTACCTCCGAAGATGGCAGAAGGTTACCGCACAGAGCCAGCACGTCCGCGTTTGAAACGGATGGGCGAGGGATCCCCCGGTCAGGTCCGCAGAGGCTGTTCTGCGATGGGCCTCAAGTCGAACGGCGGGAGCTCGCTCGCCTGCAGCCGTCAGGGTGTGCAGAGGGCGCCCCTTCTACGTCACCGTATTCTATCGGGAAGATTTTCTCGCCTTTGCTCGAAGTCGCCTGGTCGAGCCGTTGCTCCGGAGCAAAGCATCGCCTGGGTCCTGGTTGCACTTTGTTCACCCGTAGGTCTGTGGCAGGCAGAAGTAACGCTGCGGCTGCAACATTCAGAAGCCAGGGCTTTGCCGGCCAGAGAAAGGCCACGGGAGCAGCGCGCCCTAGGAGGTCCGCAGTGAACGCGGCAGAGTGAGCAACACAGAAAGTAAGTGAATCCCAGCCGCACCAGCCTGGAGCATCCGGGCTCCCCTCCCGCACGCGGCTGGAGCGACCCATCGGGCGTAACGTCGGTCTGCTCAGATCACACCTTTGTTTTGCTAATGAGACATCTCTCCTCCTCCTCCTCCTCACCTTGTGCAGGCCAGTTCTGGGCAGAGCTATTTCATCACACCCAGGTCTGCTTGACCACACCTTGGCCGTGGTTGGTGCTCGTCAGGGCAACGATAGCAGGGAAAGTAGGGCCAAGCCAGGCAGCGAGCACCAAGCCGGGAAAGCAGCAGAGCTGTCATTTCACGTGACTCATCTTTTCCACGCGGCCAGGGCAGAGCGCTCCCAGCCCCATCCGCAGGGACCCTCCTGGGTTCCCGTTCGCAGACCGCTGCCGGCCCAATGGCTTGTCACCACCGGCCTCCTTCCATCGGATCACAGCGTGTGGACGAGCTCGTGGGTTCCCTTCCCTGGCAGGTCCCAGACAGGCTTTCCTCCACAGGATGGCCCAAGGCAGATGTAAACCCTGTTACCTACAACCTCAGCTGAAAATTGTTACTTCTGAGAATAAGACCCCCGTGTTCATTCGCTGGCTCTCAAGATCGTCTAAGACAGGAAGGCAGCTCAAGGAGAGAGGGAAAGAGCCAGTTTATTCCTCCATGAGCGCCTCTGGCTGACCAAGAGCTTCCGAAATAGCCGTCCCACTTGATCATGTCTCAGGTCCCACCACTCTTCCTCACAGAGATCCTGTCAAGGCATCGCAGGCCTCCCGCCCGCCAACAACCAAGTGATGCGGGCTGAGGCGGCTCGCACGGACCTCCAGCAAAGACCAGGAATGGCCGAAGGGTTGTGCTTTTTCTCGCATCTTCTGAAAGTGTGAGAAGCGTTGGGGTTAACAGGGATGATTCAGACGCTGCAAGGACCCTTTCTGTTTGCGGGGAGCCACGCTCAGGGCATAGCTAAACCCAGCGGGCCAGTCTATCGTTATTTTAGGCCAGTGAGGTGCCTACAAAAGCCCAAACTCCAAACCTTTCCTTTGCCCGCTGCCAGCTGTCCCACAGACACTCCGGCAGGAACACTGTGGGCAGGACTCCAGTGCTGGTACTGGTTCAGAGGGAGTTTTCTCCCCGTAGCTATGCTCATACTCTGAGCCGCCACGCGCTGCCGCGCTCAGGGGCGGCAGCCCACCACCCTGCGCCGCGCCGCCGCCTCCCCCCTTAATCCCAAACGTACCCAGAACAATTTTCCCGAGTGTACGAGACCCGTGCTGCTGTCACGCAGCCCGCGTTGGATACGCTGCGCTCGGACCCGCGCTCTGCCTTGCTTTAAGCCTTCCTCCAATCAGACACCCTGCTCAGCTACACCACGCCAAGCTGCACGTCAATCAAACCACACAGACATTTTGACTTTGTCTAGAACTTTTATTTCAAGGAGTAGAATTGTTTTGAGTATATTCACAAGAATAAATATAAAATTACTCTTCGGAGTAAGCAGATGAGTTTTTATAAAAATATATCTCTATCCCACAGAACCACTTAGGTGGGGTTCCCATTAGGAAATATTATTTAATAAAAAAATAAAACACTGAAAATAAAATGCTTGACCTATACTGATTGGATCACCAAACAATTGAAATTTTTAACAGGATATAAATATTGTAAATATTGTTAATAAAAATAACATTTAAATAGACGGGAAGCCACTGAGACCATCCAGACGAACAGAACACTGTAGGAAGCCACCGTTTCATCTAGAGGGCACCAACTTCCTTGTATTCGCTGGCGTTCGTTCGCCTCTTCTTGCTCCGGTACCTGGAAGTAGAGGGGAGGCGTGAGTTCTGGAAAGCCAGCTCTTCAAAGGGCTTTGTGGGGGGCGAAGGGAGAGGGGTGAAGGAAGAAAAAGAATGCTGCATGACCTCCTCACGTTTCCGTTAACTCTCTAGCAGCTAGGCTCTGTCTGCTCGTTTCCAGGTCTGAGATAACTTGCACGCAGAGTCTCATTTCTCAACTCTCCACTGAAGATTTCACATCTGCGTTAAAGTCTTGCTGCTGGTACTAGGTTTGCCTTTGAGACAT
The DNA here is from genome assembly GCA_013399095.1 of Psophia crepitans. Classification (NCBI taxonomy): domain Eukaryota; kingdom Metazoa; phylum Chordata; class Aves; order Gruiformes; family Psophiidae; genus Psophia; species Psophia crepitans. Next base: position 181,827 of record VWZZ01001863.1, read on the forward strand.
CCGGCGGGATCCTTCCCTGCAATAGGGCTGAGCGCCCTACCTGGCTAGGCTGTGTGCTGCTCGAGATGACGTGCCACCGAGTCTTCAGGTAGAGAAGAGGGATTACAGGGGCCACCACCTAGCTATCAGATCTGCGAAGCAGAGCTCTCCCTCTGGGGGCTGCTCCACCTTCTCAGCTCTGACAGCTACTGATGGGTAGCTGCCAGCCTGAAGAACGAATTCCTGCAGCTTGTGGGTCTGTCAATGGAGGACACTACTGTCCTCCATAGTAAAGCTGGTAAAGCAACGCTCACGGTGTCGCAGTCACCGCAATAACATGGCCGATAAGCAAATGAGCTGGGATTAATCCAGTTGCTCTCCAGCTCCTGATGACCGGGGAAATGGCATGACCCAGAAAAGGAACTACAGTTTTCCTATTCCCTCTCTGCTCTCTCCTGCACCTCAAGGTGCCCTCTACGACAGACGTGAACTAACCTACGCGGCCGAAAGGCAGCTGAGGGTACTGCCGCCTAGCCTGCGGTTTGGCCTGCGCTACCTAGTCGGCACGCTTCCTTTTGGGAAGCCTTTGCCAAGCGGGGGCTAGCAGGTCTGTACGTCAACCTGTCCCCGTGCAGCCAAACCAGCGTAGGCATCCCAGCGTTCCTGGAGATACCCAGCAGACATCTTACAACACGCGCAGCTGACTTGCCTTCCCGAGCCACGGAGGAAACCTTTCTTACCTTCTGCAGATGTAGTAGCTTGCGATAGAGATGGCGGTGAGGAAAAGCAGAACGACGATAACCGTCAGTGCCACGTACTCCTTACTGAGGGGCTGCCTGACAAGTTCTGAATGCACACAGCGGACTCCAGAAAAGCCTACGTCACACCTGAGGATAAGAGACGCAGAATTAGAGACATCGCCGTGGGGTTACACTTCAGGAGTCCACAGAGCCCACCATACTGGCCTGCTCTTTCCTCAGGGGCAAGCAATTTGAACGGCTGTATCTCAAGCCCGTGTGGTCCTAGAAATGGTTACAAATTCTTGAACTAAACAAGGAATACTCTTAAAAATGTCTAAAGGGTCTTTATTTTGTAGGCTGAATCAAAGGAGAGACCTTGCTGCTTTGCCTGAGGTCTGGATCTCGCACTACTATAAACACAGATGGACAGAGAAGCACATCAGAACGAGTGTCCCAAGTTTAAGTTGGGCTGGTGACTTATCCCAGGTCTCTAAGCCTCTCACCCAGGTTTCACTGGAGCCAGCACATGTGTTTCACACTTGCTTAAATGCAGCTGAGATACATTCTCAACACACTGCTCCTTTTTAAGTTCCATGAGCATTTCAACGCTTCGCTGGACCGACGTTCCAGCTAAGAGTCAATCACAGGGAGATGAGTGGCCCCGTACGGTTGACCTCAGCGCCCACCCGAGGGAGGTGTGCAGGACGCCCCGCGCCCTGTCCATACCTGCAGTAGTGCTCATCCAAGTCCACTATGTACACGCACTGCCCGTGGAAGCAGTAGTCCTTCATTTCAGGCTTGCATCTCGCTATCCCAACTTGAGCCACACGCGGGCTGTTCTCTGTCTGGACTGTAAAGGAGATTTGGTTAGCGCCCCAGCAGTCTTATTTCCCCTTTGTATCTCCCTAACCACATACAAGCTTTACAAGTACCACTCGCTACCAAGAGACCTTCAGAGCAGCAGGCTTCAAAGCAGGAGAGCCTTCTGAACAGGGAGAGGGTTTTCCCTTCAGGAAGTTCCACGCGAACGTGAAGTTTCCCTGACTTTCCCTTCAGGAATTCCATGTCAACTATTTCTGCTTTTACAGCAGAGTTCTCACCCAAGACAGAACTCTTCTGCTGGAAGCAGCAATATTCAAGGAAATGCAGGCTACGTAAAGAAAATGCAGGCTAATAAATGATTCTTGTTCAACAAGCAGACTTACTTAGTGCTGTTGTGCAGTTCTCCATTTCACCAGGCCCGCACAGCGGGATGACCGTTGTGCCCAGGACTGCTTGCAATAGGTAACCTACAAGAGAATAAAAGGAAGAGTCAAAACTGGACGCTTTTCAAGTATAGTTAAGTATTTTAGCTGGTGTGCTCATTCAGTTAATACAAGAAGAACGGAAGCTTTTTATCTTGGTAGGAAAAACCCAGTGGTGTAAGCTGAAAAAAATGCAGGTCTGAGAGATCTGCTGCCGACATTATGTATGGCAGCCCAAAGAAACATCTCTGAAATACAAACTTTCAAAGGAAATCAGAGATCAAACAGAAGCTCGGTGTCTGCGACCACCTCTCTGCAGTCAGGAACGTGCTTGGAGAGATCACACACGAGAGGCAGAAAGAAGTCCAGCTCGACAACGCTAGGTCTCTGAGCAGCCTGGCACGGCGCTGGTGCGAGGGACACGGCTGGGGTTCCACAATTAGGCATGACAATCCAGCATTCATCGCAGCAGGATTCAAAATAAGATGTCCTTGAGTCACAACAGTCCACAGGGAGAGGATTTCCCAGGGCTCAGCAAGCCAGTGCAGCTGGTGAGCCAGTACAGCAGGTCAGCGCTGAGCCAGGCTTAGCACCCCACCACTGCCTCCAGGGACCACATACTTAACACAACGGCTGCTCTCGAGCAGCAGAGGGCTTCCTCAGACCTCTCCTTGCTGCACCTGGCCTAAGGCTGGGCAGTTCCTGCACTGACACCCACTGCCGGTGGAGCTTCTCAGTTGGAAGCTCGCTCGCAGAGACAGCTACCACAGGATACCAAACCCTCTTCGTCTGGTTGCTGAGCTGGAGAGGTTACCAACCGCTCTGTGGATCCTGGGCCAGCGTGACTCATCTCAGCAGAACCCCAGAAGAAAACAGGTATGTTTCTGTCCTCCCTCCATGCTCCAGCCTAAAGCAAACTGTCGCTCGGCAGGCCTGATGTGGGTGCCAGCATAAGAGCAGGCTGCGGAGCTCAGCACCCGGAGCAGCGGCTGCATTTCCTCCGGGAGCAAGGGCCCCCTTTCCCTTCCCTTCCCTCTGAGGTTCAGCTTATGAAGCATTTGCACATCTTTCGGGCTGTAGAGTGGGGCACAGGCACAGCTTTCAGGTGTTCTACTAGTGAAACGAACATTTCCACGCGGCATCTGAAGGCCAACGCAAGCGTTTGTAGCTTCGTGGCTACCCCATGAGGAGCAGTCAATGTTTGCCCCAGCTGGCCATAACATCCACTTGGCTAACACTCCTGCTGTGGTCACAAACTAACCTGCTCATGAACTGGTTAGTCATCAGCTCCATTCCACAGAAGTCTGTAATTTGTGTCTTTGGGCTGTTTGCCTCTATTAACTTGTCAGGTCATGCATGTCTAATGGAGGGAGTGTGCCTTTGTAATTTCTTGATCACTCTAATTCAACTCCGGTTATTAGAAAGTTTCACTACATCATCTCAGTGTTATATCTAGCAGTGATTTATGGATTTCCTGCAGCTCATCTATTTTGGGGTGATTACTAGGCTTCCCTTAAGCTTTGTTCCAGCCAGATACAAGGAAAGCAGGAATATCCATCTTAGAGGGACGGGGGGGTTATGTGTCTTTACTTTTCTTTAAAAACACCATTCCTCCTCCTTACCTCCCTCTCCACCGCATTCCTTGTGGATAATAAGCCAGGCTTCCACCAAGCTTTAGAAGAAAAGACAAGGACTAGGTGTGCCAAAGCGAGAGCCCCATAACAGACCCCGACGCCGGCATCTTGACTCGTACAGGAGATGGAGCTGGAGACATCCGCGCCTGGTAGCGTGACTCAGCAGGACCTGTCTCTCACTTCAACGGGGCAGGACCAGCAAGTTTACTTTCAGGGTGGGATTTATTTTTTAGAACAGCACTGTGCTCACTACAGAGTTCATGAGGAGAAGTTTTAACACTTCTGAGTCGCCACGGCAGAAAGGTAAAGTGGGTAAAGCTGCCGACAGATGGTGGCAGCTCAGGTACTGCTAGAACAGCAGGCTTTGGGCCCGGTGTCCCAAACGACGCTGGGAAAAGATTGCCAGGGTGAGCGCTCCTTCCCAGGAACCAAGGGACATTTCAGGAGCGCTCCATGGACTAAGCTGCTCCCTCAGCAGGGAGCAGCCACGGCACAGGACAGCTCTGTGTGTCACTGCAAGAAGGGATGCTCTGAAACCCTGCGACTAGCCAGAGATAGTGACCCGAGGCTCCCGCCCATCCCCACGGACCGCTGCTCTCATCTCAGCGTGACGTGCTACGGCAAGGCTTCGTCTGGGGGCCACCTGATGGTAATGAACATCAGTCAAGGGCAGATATGCTAGAGGAGCCAGAGACATCCATCCTGCTGTACTTGGTGCAGCAGAGGGATTAAGCCAGCTGACCATCTCTTTTAGCCTGCATATTTCTGTTTCAGCTTGCACACTTCCTTGATCTGCGCATAATCTGAGCGGTTGCTTTTTAATCTAAGTTCCTAGCTGGAGAGTCACCAGAACCCAGCTGTCACATTTGAGAAACTCAAACCTAGGTAGATGGGAGAGACGGGCCAGCTCTTCTCTCGGCTCCAGGAGGGGGGCACCGCTCTCCAGCTGGAGGAAAGGCCAAAACTCAGACACCTGTAAGGGACAAATTAAAATACACCTCCTCCTACAACACCCAAGAGCGGCTTGCCCCGTTCCAGCCATGCGCAACAACCGATAGCCTCCTCCGCCTGACCGTGGGCACGCCGGCCGGAAAGGCTGGAGCGCAGGCGTGGATGTTTGCTGACACCCAGCGGTATTTTCTGCACTGGGGCAAAGTTCCTCCTGCTCTGCACTGTTTTATTTTGCCGCTTCCCCCTTGCACATATTTCTCCTGTGACCTCAGTGGGAGGGGGATCCTGTGGGATCCACACACCGCAATGGCCAAGGAGAGCCTTTCCCAGAATTATTATCAGATGATGCATGCCAAACACAGGACCTGGGAGAGGTAGTTAATATTTTTATTCCTTCACTATTCACTAAGCAAATACTGTACAGGGTACAAGATAACAGTAACGCGATGGTGGATATTCAGGTGTGCGTCGCAGGAACGCGAGTGCTGCACGCTGCCGCAGCACCAGCATGTGCGTGCAGCACCAACCGGTACTGCAGGTGTTCCCGTAAGGGTAACACTCAGCAGCGGCTGTTACTGGAACAGGAATAATGCTGCTCTTCACTCGCCCTTCCATGAAGAATGAAAGGGAAATGAGGAACAGAGGCTGACTGCTGCCTGCAGCCTTCAGCAGCGATGACAGGCAAGGGCTAATTATCCGTTCACCCGCTGAAAGCCAGCTACAGCTTCCAGTTACAGGGTGACCGCTAAGAATGAAGGACGCACATATAGGATACGCGGAAGGAACAACTAGTCTCTTTGCAAGATTTACACCCGTTTCAAAGGGGAATTGTCAGGTTTCTGAGGCGTCAATCACCACCTGAGTTGGTGCTGCCTGTCACCGATTTCACTAGTCTTGCACGAGTTCATCTGACGAAGGCCCCAGGACGCCACTTCACACTTGGCATCTCTGTGGTGTCTCTGCCACAGCGGCAGCGCCTGCCTTTTTTCATGGGAGTTGCACTTTCAAAGCAGTGCCAAGCGCAGAGGTGTCCAGGTGACACACACTTGGAGGATCTCAGCCCATTTTAACTCCGGAGACACACCAAGGTGGCTCCCCGTCGCCTGGTTTTGGACACCCAGGGCACATCTGGCTGTCTAAGGTCTTCTTTGTGCAAACTAAGCAGGAAACATGAAAGCCAGCCAGTCTGTCCCACTAGCTTTGTGAACATCGCTACTACCACCATTCAACTGCAGTGCATCGCCTTGTGTAGCCCTCCGCTGCTACCCTCCCCAGCTAGCCGCAGAAGCGTGCAGGCCACCTCAGACAACGCAAGCGCCTCTGGCAATGAAAGCTGGGTGGGCGGTTGCATTTTAGATGAGGATCGCATAACCGTAGCATTAGCCAGGAAAGCCTTGCAAACAGCTTACTCTTAGTCAAGATGTGGCTGTGCAGCCGTATGGCTGCTCACATCAACCACAGCATCCTGGAGCTCAGGTTGACGCAGGCTCAGCACGTTTCCTGGGAAAGGGGAAGAGGTCATTCGAAATAATTTTGATCACCTCAGACCATGCACACCTCCCCATCCCTGCGCTCAGGATACATTGTCTGGGTGGTTCTTGCTGTTTCGGGTAGGACATACCTGGTGCCTACTTGCCTGGTGCCTACTTGCCCAACCATGCCCCTCAAGGCAGGTGCCCAACACTCCTCTTCCTGAGATGAGACACGCAAGATGCACAGCTCGCTCTTCTCGCCCATGGGAAAGGAGAAGCTAGCAGCCCTTCCCAGCCCACGTTCCCCTGCGGCCTGCGTACGTTTGGCCGATTGCCTGAACGGAGGCACCAGAGGTGATGGTGCTGAAACAAGGAGACTCAACTAAGCTAGCTGTAGGGCAACGGGACGGAAGCACCTATGCACATTTCTGGGAAGTCGCGTCCGGGTTTCCCCAGCTCAGGCCTTGTACCCACGACTTCAGGACTGCCGACTCAAAGTCACGGGTGCCCAGGGCCAGGCTGGAGCAGCTCTAAGGCAGCGCTGGAAGCACCAGCCTTCACGGGAACGCTATCGCTCCAAAACTGCTGCGGGCCCACATGATCACCTTCAACGCTGTGCCACGACTCGCCCGTCAGCAGAGATACTGCAGATAACTACCTATTAAGTGCACCCAGTCATCTCAGCGCTGCTTCCACCCCTGTTGAGACCCACACACCAATGATCTTATCCACATGCTATCCCGGGCCTGGCCCAGTCTGCTTTCCACTGCACGCGTGGCAGCAGAGGTCCCTACGCCAGAGAAGCGGCAGAAATCCATTATTGCTTCTCGCCAGACACATCAGCCACTGACACTTTCACGGAATCACGGAATCGCCGCTGGGCAGGGGTTGGAAGGGACCTCTAGAAGTCATCGAGTCCAACCCTCTGCCAGAGCAGGTGCCCTGCACTGGGCTGCACGGGTAGGCATCCAGACGGGTCTTGAGTATCTCCAGAGAAGGAGACTCCACAGCCTCTCTGGGCAGCCTGTTCCAGGGCTCCATCACCCTCACCGTGAAAAAGTTCTTTCTCATGTTTGAGTTGAACTTCCCACGTTGCAGTTTTTGGCCATTGCCCCTTGTTCTCTCACTGCCCACCACAGAAAAGAGTTCGGTCTCGTCCAACTGCCTCCCACAGTTTAGATATTTGCAAACACTGATCAGATCCCCTCTCAGCCTTCTCTTCTCCAGGCTGAAGAGACCCCAGTCCCTCAGCCTCTCCTCACAGGGAAGATGCTCCAGGCCTTTTATCATCTTTGTTCCCCTTTGCTGGACTCTTTCCAGAAGATCCCTGCCTTTCTTGAGCTGGGGAGCCCAGAACAGGACACAGTACTGCACAGTAGGCAGAGTGGAGGGGGAGGATCACCTCTTTGCTGGCCACGCTTTTTTTAATGCCTCCCATGATGCCACTGGCTTTCTTGGGCCACTGCTGGCTCAGTGGCTCACTTTGTAGCTCACTTTCCACGTCTCCTGACTCAGTGACCTTTATGTTCGGCCCACTTGATGATGGTCAAATGTGACGCAGGAAAACATAAGGGCAGCTGCTCCTGAAACTGCCCAGTGAGTCTGGAGATCCAAGGCCTGTCTTCCCAGTGAGTGACTACAAGGAGACTGGTGCCAGGGCTCCCACAGCAACTCATGGAAAAGGCAGGGCCTGGGCTCAGCTCCATCCCGCCACACCGCTGTGCAGCCGGCACGGCACTGCGGCTCCTCAGGGGTGGGTGGTGGCACTCTCCCACCACTGCCTTCTGCCGCACCAAGCCCTCAATAGCCAGGATGTGAAGCTGACAATGACTGCCACTTCAGTTAGGCTTCAGCCGTTCAGCAGGGAACCTCTTCAAGTCAGGCATAACGCCAGCTACAGCCTTCCCAGCTTCTGCCAGAGGCACCGAGTTCTGCTTACACTACCGACCTGGGAGGGAAAGGCAGTAAAGTGCTCGCACCACTTGTTATGATGCCATCTAGGTATGACTAATCCATCCCTTACTATTAAATTTTGTGCCTGCCCCGGAAATAAATAAATCCATATACAAATCCATGAAGACATACCAGTTCCTTCCAATGCCAGTTTTGTGCAAAGCATGGCTGAGTCACAGGCTAGAAGATGTTTAGCTCGCTGTACTGACAAGTCAGATGCTGTGCAGCAGCTGCTCTGTAATCTGTTACGGAAATACCTGGCCACGACAGCAGACACAAACTCATGCTGCGGGGGGCTCAGGAGATGAGGGAACACCCGCCCCAAAGAAGAAGTCTTGGGAACTGTGCTTCCCATGCAGTGCGACCCTGAGCCCGACATCACTAGAGTGAGAACGTGCTTTGCCATTAAACGAGTGTGCAAGCGCACCGGGTCTTGGTCCTGCCTCAAACCTTTGCTGCGCACGCAGCTCGAGGCAGCTCACAGGGTGAGCGCTGGGCAGGCACTGCCTGCCCGCCAGCGCCCAACGGAGGTGTGTGGCAAGGATCAGCTGTTGCTTCACAGCACGCCCAGGCTCCAGGACTCTCAGTGCTCCAAGGATACACGTGTTCACTTTGGACTTTCAGGTAGCTTATGTCATGCAATAGAGTAACACGCTCCGAGCGAGGAGGTGGAGATGTGTCAAGCAGAGGGAGGCCACAGCCTGTTTTGTTACCATAAGGAAGTCCCTGCTGCCGCGGGGATTCACCTGCCGAGCTCGCCCAGAGCACCGCCTGGGTGAAGGCAGCAGGAGCAGACTACACACAGAACAGGACAAGGTGAAAGAGAACAGATCGCGTTGCCTTTTCCTGGGGACATGGTTTAGCAGCGGACGTGGCAGTGTCAGGTTTACAGTTGGACTCGAACTTAAAGGCCCTTTCCAACCTCGGCGATTCTGTGATTCTCCGCCTCGAGCAGACTGCGCTGCGAGCGGAGCTGGGGAGAAGGGGAACACCTTCACCCAGCCACAGGGCACTCCTGGGCAGCGCACAAGCAACGAAACACCCCGTAACAGCACACGCAGAGCAAGACCTGCGCGTTCCCCTCCTCAACCCCTACAGCCACCCAGGTACCCCCAGCCCCGCAGCTTCACCTCGGAGCAGACAGACGTCGGCTTCACCTGAAGGCGAGCCGAGCTTTACATTTTGCCAAAGATTTTCCAGCAAGGACGGCACGGCCCAGACTTGCCACCCGGCGTCCTCCCGGCCCCGGCAGCCCCCGCCCGGAGGCAGAGCAGCCGCCGGC